>CAOJBK010389519.1:0-18529 GCA_948294925.1 Codiaeum variegatum | reverse complement strand
AGACATGTAGTCTATGTTCTCCTGAAAAACTCCAAATTTGAAGGTCATTAGAGTGAGGTCCTTTAAGTGTGGCCTCACTGTGTTACTCAGATAAATCATAGTATCATGGGCCTTACTTTGTTTCTGAGGCTTCTCCACCTTAAGAAAGTGTTTCTTTAATTGCTTTTATGGTGGAGCCATTGCAAACAGACAGAGAAGGAAGATGAATAGAAATTTGAGAAAGCAAAAGGAAGCAAAAAAAAAAATAGAGAACAGGGAGCAAAAGAAATCAGGGAAAACATAAAGTGAAGAAGAATATAGAAGGTGGGTTTATATAGGCATTTGGGGAGCATTAAAGTCCCGAGAAACAGGTCGAGGCAGACAACTGGCGAACAGTAACCATCGCCAGCTTTAATTCTCATCATGACTCTTAATGGCTCATCATGACTCCATCAAATGATCCACTACGTGGCAAAAATGGATAGGTGACAGTAAAGGCACCGTTACATGGAGGAGTGCAACGGTCTCGTCCGAATTTGGAAGAAGGTTACGTACGAGATAGTGAAACGTCACATCTAATAAGTCTATAAACCACGCAAACCTTCATGACCCCTCCATTTTAAATTCAAAATTCAAACTAACCAAAGTTTTGTGTGTAGAAATATTAATCAATCTTGGACCATATTTTTTGTGCAATTTAGAATTAGCAACCACTGGTGAGAATGCTAGTTTAGATTCTAAGAAGTCATAATATGTTAAAAGTTCTAAGGTATATTTCCTTTGACAGATACTCATGCTAGAAAAGTTCTAAGCAACCTATAAGCCCAGAAAGTATTTAAACTACCTAAATTTTTTTTATACAAAAGCTAGTATCTAGAAAAGTTTTAACAAACTTAATAGAGACAAGAGAAGAACTAGTGAGAGCAATATTATCCACATAAATGATAAATGCAATGAAAATGCCTAAATGTTATTTAGTGAAAAAGGATGGATAAAAAATAACTTAAGTGAAGCCCTTAGAGAAAAGAGCAAAAGACAACTTAGAATACCATTGTCTACTAACCTGCTTAAGTCCATAAAGTGACCTTTAAGAGTTTTGCATACCTTAAGAGGACCTTTATAATTAAATCATTAAGGAATGGACATGTAAACGTCTTTATGGAGGTCACCATGAAGAAAAGCATTATTCACATCAAGTTGTTGAACATGTTAGTGAAACGTAAAAGTAATAGCCAAAAGAAGTTTGATTGTAGTCATCTTACGTACTAGTGAAAAAGTTTCTAGATAGTCTAGGCCTTGTTGCCGAGTCTATCCTTTAACAACAAGCCTAGATTTGCACCTTTCTGAAGATCCATCAACTTTGAGTTTTACCTTATACAACCTTTTTGAGCTAATAATATTCTTACTAGGGGTTAATCTACTCAGATCCAAGTATCATTACGTTAAAGAGCTATTAGTTTAGCTTGCATAGGTTTATAAACATTACTAAAAATAATAGAAAAAGCAAAATGGGAAGAAGAGAGATTATTATATGATAAGATAAAAGCAATAGTACATGGAGAATAAGATTTAGATGACTTAGAGATAGGAGGACAAACAAAATCCTATAAGTGTTTAGGAGGTTTGCCAATTCTATCAGATCTAGTAAGAATAAGAAAGTTGATGAGTTTAGAAAGAGATGAATTAGTAGAAGGTGAAGGAGGAGCTATCGGAGGAGGATTTAATAGAGTAAAAGTTGTATTGGAAGCATGTATGAAAAAACTAATGGTCAAAGGATGTGAATCTATGGAAAAATATCAAAATCTTGATGTTCATTAAAAGAAATAGGTAAAACAATAGAAAAAGAGGTTGATGAAAAAGGAAAAGCAAGGAAGGGAAAGATAGATTTACGAAATTGGACATTTCTAGAAATGAAAATCTGGTCAGTTTGAAGATTGAGAAGCTTATAGCCTTTTATAATAGGAGATAAGCCTAGAAAATCAAATTCGACAGCTCTAGAATCAAATTTGGTTTGATGAATATCAGTATATGATGTGAAATCCTAGCAATCAATGACTTTGATATTAGATAAGAAGGAATAACATTGTATAAAAGAATATATGGTTTTTGTTCTTCTAAAATGGGAGAAAGAGTCATATTGATATCATAGACAAAGTGTAATATGCATTCAGACCAAACTAGATAGGTAAAGTAGATTGAAACTTTAAAGCTCTAGTTGTATTCAATATGTGCAGATGTTTTCTTTCAATAATAACATTATGTTGTGGAATATACATATAAGAAGTCTGATGAATGGTACTATGAGATTCATAAAATTAAGTCATGAAAAACTCAGGTGTACTATTAGACCTAAAAATCTTAATGGTTTTATTAAACTGAGTAGAAACATAGGTAAAGAAATGCTGTAAATGTGTTCTGTCTTTTGCCTTAGTTTTGTGCAAGAATACCCAAGTATATGTAGTGTAATCATCAATAAGAATCAAAAAAATATTTATGACCATAAAGGGAAATAAAGGGTGTTGGACCCTAAATATCACCATAAAGAAAAACAATTATTATTGGAAACATAAGTAATTCTTTTGTTTAGAAAAATGACAAACATCATCAACAGAAATAGAAGGTGTAGATATACTAAAATCTTATTGTTGTAATATTTACAGTCTTGAATGAGGTAAATTACCTAATTTATAATGCCATAAGGCAGTAGAACAAGGAAAATCAGAAGATACAAAAATTTGATCATAAGAAGAATTGGTGAAGCACATGATAAAGGCCTTCATGATTCATAGCTTAGCTAATCAATGTCCAACTTTGAATGTCCCGAACGTAGCAAAAAGGACCATAATGTATCAGATAATATTTAGGATTTTCAGTAATTATGCTGACTGATAAGAGAGTAAAATTTAAAATGGGATAAAAAAGAACATGTTCTAGAATGAAAGAATAATATAATTTGATAGTTTCTATATGAGTCATAAGGATTATATCATTGTTAGGTAACTTAACATGAACACCAATCACAGGAATGAATGTATGAAAGAGATGCAAAGAGGATATTATATGATCAGTGGCTCCTGATTCAAGAATCCACTAATGTTTATGAGTTCTAGTTGTAAGATTACAAGAATAAGGAGTATCTAGTATACCTAAATTGCGATGTTCTAGAGAAAAAGTAGTAAATGTAGTATTAACTTATGAAGCAGATTAAATTAAGGAAAAAAGCTTTTGACATTATTCTACAATAAAGGGAAAAGAGCTAATAGAATGAGTATCTACAAGCATATCATAAATTATTATTATTGTTGAATCTTGATTTGTTATACCCCGGCAGATATCCATGCTTCTTGTAACACTTATCCATAATATGATTAGTATTACCAAAGAAAGTGCAAACATTCTTTTTATTTTGAAAGTAGAACCTTCTCATATGATTGTTCTGAGATTGGTATGTGTATTATCTTTTGAGAGATACATAGAATAATTTGAGACAAAAGAATGAGTAGGTAGTTCTCCAAAAAATATAAGTAAAACTTATTAATCTTTTATGCTATAAAGCCATAGCAAAGACTTGATTGGTAAATAGAAAAGAATTAAGTGGCATAATTTAAGATCTCATATTGGCAAATTTTTCATTCAAACCTTTTAAGAATTTGATTATTTGATCATTAGAATAGTATTGATTGATAGTCACAGCCAATCCATAATGACACTTAGGATCACAAGTACAAGAGTGTAATGGTAAGAGATTTAGAAATTCATCGCGTAAAGTCTTCAAGTGAGTATAATAATCTATGTTAGAGAAATGATTCTGATTGAAAGCATATATTTCTTATTAAAGATCTGAGATAATATATTAATAACCTTGATTAAATCTATTTGACATATCATTCCAAACTTCTACTCCAATTTCTAGCCATGATAAACTCTTAGATATGGAAGGAGACAAAGCTTTGTGTAACCAATTCAACACCTTTGTGTTACATCTTTTCCAAGCAAGATAATGCCTATCATCTTTTATAGGAGCAATGAGTGTGTCATTCACAAAACCAACTTTATTCTGGGAAAATTAAGGCCATACATATTTCTCTATTCTAAGAATGGTAATTGGCATCAATAAGAACATGTGAAACCAAAACCAATAAAGGGTTTTTTATTGGGATGAAAATAATACTGACTATTTAAATTTTCCTCATTTGGACTAGTGGTTGCTATAATAAGAATATCATATCAAGATATCAAAGAGAATATTGAAGAAAGAATTTATGAACACAATAATTTGATCAAAATTTAAGTAGAGTAAGAACAGAAAATGAATATAACAAAAAAAAAGAGGAAGAGAAAGAAATCTCGAATATGAATTTGTAGAAGAAGAGAAATCAGAGTAGAATTAAGAGGCAATAAAGAAAATTTTAGAAGAAAGACGAAGAATCTCCATGAATAGAGAATATCATAGCTCAGACACCATGATATGAAAAATATAGTAAGAAGATTCAATGAATTCTATTCACAACTTACAAAGTACACAATTCTAGTTTATATAATTTGAAACTATAATAAAAAAAAGGCTCCTCTATTAACAAACTAACAATAAACCATTGTAATAGATTTGTTTCCTAAATAACAAAACTAGCTAATTTGAATCTAACAATAGTTTTTATCAAATACAATGAAGCCTACTATATGAGTTGTGTTACTAGTGAAATCAATAGATGTATCTAAACATAAATTAGTTTTCAATACAAATAATTAAAAGAACAATTAAATCAACACTCATGCAATGTTCAATAAGCTAATTAATGTTAATAATCATTTAGTAGTTATTATAAACTAACATATACAAAAATTGATGAGGGTACCAAACTGACACAATCATCAACTTGAGTGTATCTTAAGAAGCAGAAAATAATTACAGTCTAGAAGATTCACACTAGCAGCGACAAGGATGTGTTTGGAACGTTGACATGTTTATGGTCACTAACATTGGCGTGCATGAAAGACTTGACAAATTTTGCTTAAACACGATAAATTAGGATTCTTTATTATTTTTCCTACTTTTAATTGTATTGCCTAGCTAGTTTAGTCTTTATTTTGGTACAAATTCTATGAATATGCTATTTCATTAATTTTCTTATTTAGGTAGGATTCTATATTTATCAAGTATTATAGTTATTTTTCTTATTTAGTTAGAATTCCTGTTTAGTAAGTATTCCTATATAACCTAGTTTAAGTCTATATAAATGCTTAGCATTATAACAATGTACATATCTCTTATCAATTATGATGAATTAATACCCTAGCAAGTTTTTTTATAATCTCTATAAGATTATGTTTCTAAATTGAGACATTGGGAGATTTATTTGCTTGATGATCTTCTCATATTATATGCGATGTCAAGTGGTATCAGAGTGAGAATTCACCCAATCCAATATCTTATAATAGTTGTGGTAGCTGACCCTATGACGGAGTTCATAGATTAATAACCATTCGAAGATCTTCTAAATTGGCATCAACTGAGTCCCCGAAAAATGGGAATCTCGGTCAGAAAAGAAATATCATAGACAGTGTTAGACATTAGGCCTAAGTAGAAAACAAAAACATTACTTCTAGCCGACAAGAAAAGAAAAGCAGGGTGCAAAAGTTGTTTGTTCAAAGGGATCTTAGTTAAAGTAAAGTCAAGGATGTCAGAATTTCCTATCCTATTGGACGATAAGAAGGAGCTAGATAGTTATACCAGTTAATGAACTCGGTCGGGACTGTTGGCCAAAGACGATTGAGGTTTGACTATATCCAATAAGGATAATTATTCTCCATGGTGAACCTAGTAGAGGAATGAGTACTAAAAAGACAAGACTCAAACTTCTCGGTCAAAACATATAGCTAGGCAGAACCAACTATTAAACCATGATGGCTAAGGATGATTACCTCAGCCAAGATCAGACACTCCTCATCATTTTCCATCATCTAATGGATGAACTTAGGAGACACATCGATGATCTTCTTAGACATGATGATGATGCTGCAAAAAAGAAAACTAAGGTTAGATAAAAGATTAGATGAGCCCAATATTGAAAAATAATGACCGAGGAAGATCAGAGCCTTAACAAAGTAGATGAACATACAGAAGCCTTCAAAACAGTTTAGAGAGTAGAAGAATAATAAGAAGACAAGGAAAGCAGTAAATTAACAAATGGAGACTGAAACCCCTTTTATATACAAAGATGAGCAGTTGGGTGAAAAATTAAATGATGAACTTTCCACTCCCTCAGTCACAAGATACGTGGAGCACGAAGATTGGACCTAAGGAAGAGAAACAATTCCATTCCACTAGATCAAAATTTGCGCGGTAAAAATTACCTCCACAATGGTAGAATTTCTTCCCAAGACAAAAGGAGCTTGATCATTAGAGTGGATCAACCATCTCTTCTTATTTTAGCATTGAGATTTGGCTCAATTGTCTGGAAAGCTCGATCTTAAGATGTCATTTTCCTCCTCATTATCGATCACAAAATGACAGGGGACATTGTTTACACCGGCTCAAAAGGTTGTAATACATTGATCCCAAAAGCAAGGCCTATGGTGATGACATAGAAGGAAATCAATACTAATGGACTAATGGAGAAGTTTTTTGTGTGGCCCAAAGAAGTATACCACTGCCTTACATTTTTCTAAACTGAAATACCTTTAGGAAGGCTATAAGTAGTATATTCATAATTTTCAAAGGACATCTGACATCACATTCAACTACTAACTCATTGGTGAACTAAGCAGGTGACGACAACTCTCTTATATCTCAAACCCAAACTTCGGTTAATGACCCTCGTCTTACATACCAAATCCTGACAGAGTTCGGTAGCGATCATCGGCCATCTAGACAAAGGCAATTACTTTTCAGCACCAAACCTCTCCGGTAAGTGAGTTGACGACTATCAATCTACATATAGACCTTCTGAAAAGTACTATCAGTTACTTTCTTTCCTTTTGTATTTTCATTTTCTATTTTAATTTTGATATTAGAAAATTGTAACAAAAGATTGTATTGTTTATTGGTTCATCAATAGAAAATTACAAGAATTATTATTTTTTAATGTTATTTGGACCGATTAAACAATCTAAAAACTGATGTGTGACCGATCTGACTTGACCAATTTGGACATAAACAGTATGTATTCTTATGCAACCTAACTTAAGTCTTTATAAATACATAACATTGTATCAACTATCTTGAATCAATAATATGAATTATTAAACCTGGCAATTTTATTATAATTTCTTTTGAAATTATTTATATTTTTAAATTGAAATATTTTATTAGAATATTTGTTCACTTAATGATTTTTACAGTATTATGTGTTGCATTAAAAATTTATGAAAAAGATCTTATAATTCATATTATTAAAAAAATAATTAAAACGACTCCCACAACTACTAATAATATTTTAAATTCTGACTCAATCACAAGTGGGTTTACTAGAATTCCTACGCAGGAAGTAGGAGAATTCTCATTAGTAAAAGCACAAAGTTGCGATTCATTTCAGTAGTTAAAAAAGTTTAATTAAAAATAGTTTTGCGTTGGTCAGCTAAGCTTCCATCTTTTTCCACCATTCACACGCAATTTTTGTCAACCAAAAGAATTGTTATTCTCATTCGTCCGTTAAGAAATGCAAGTCATGATTATGGAAGAATTTAAACACAATTATACATGACTTTAATTCAATTCCTTTTAAGTCAAACCTTATATCTGAACGATGAAGTCATTCTTATTTTTTTGCCAAATAAGAATAAGAATGACTGCATTCTTGTTATGAATCCACTTACTTATTTATATAAATTATAATATTATCACGGGTTGATGTGTTTATAAATTATAACATAAACAGATCAAATGAAGTGTGAAAGACCTTATGCACTTAAAACCGCGTTATTAAGAGAGACAACTTTTATATGTCCTACTTGCTCTCATCCCATGTGAATGATGGCCTATTTCTCATCTCTTCTTCTTCTAATACTTTCTTTCCCCGTTACTATATATTCTTAACTAATATATATCGAACTCTCTCGTTTTGGATCCAAACATAATCTTAAATTTTAGATCTTTCCATCAAAATCAATCTTCAACCTCTAGATTTCATATATACAATGGCTCCACTCCTCTGTTTCAGAAAGGTACTTTTACTTTACATTCTTTTTAATTCTCTTTGTTTTTCCTCCGATAGTTCTCAGCTTGAGAACAACACCACCACCAAACACTTTCAATTGAAGAACCAAACTAAACTAAGTAAGCCCACCACCACCACTCTATCTACTAAAAACCAAACCACTACCAAGATCACTAAATCTTCAAATTCAACTAAACCAATTGTCTCTTCCTTATCTAAGCTTAATTCCACTTCTAAACTCAAAAAGCTCAACTCCACCTCCCAATTCAAGAAACTCAATTCCACTTCAAAATCCATTAAAAACACCTCAGATCTACTTAAATTTGGCTCACCCAATAACAAAACATCAAAACCCATTTCCAAAAAAGTAACCGATTCTGAATCTAATAAACAGAAAAATCCAAGTTGGGTTGATCAAGGAATGGAAGATGATTTAGTTGCTGAATTCAGAAATCTACCTTCCAAATTCCAACAAACTCTTCTTCCAGATCTTCAAAGAATTTCAATTACTTCCAAAAAGTACTTAAACAGAGCCAATAAAGAGATCACCAAAGGGTTTAAGCCTATAGTGGGTCACAAATATGCATCAACCACTGCCACAATTGTCTCTTTTGTTTTCATTTTAGTCCCTTTACTTCTTGTTTCTTTAATCTTTCATCGTTTCAAAGCTTATTTCTCTATCCAAAAAATTGTCATTTTTATTCAAATTTATCTCTCAATTTATTTTTCGATTCTCTGTCTCTCTTCTATTGTTACTGGCCTTGAACCTTTGAGGTTTTTCTACGCTACTTCGCAGTCTACGTATGTTTGCTTAATGGTTCTTCAAACTCTTGGCTATGTCCTCTATCTTTTGTTGCTGTTGATGTACTTGATTCTTGTGTTTTCTACTGACTCTGGGCTGGGTTCTAAGTTATTGGGCCTCATCCAGACATTTGTGGGCTTTGCTGTTGGCCTTCATTTCTACGTGGCAGTGTTTCATAGAGTGGTTTTGCACCAAGCACCCATGACAACTTGGAAAGTTCATGCTATTTATGCCACGTGTTTTCTTGTGATTTGTTTGTTTACTAAATTTGATAGGAGAAAGAAGGCTTACTTGGAAGAAGGTGGGGAGGAAGGCAAGAAGAATTAGATATATATTATATTCATTTTTAAACAAATCTAAATTTTGCTTTTATTTTAATTTTATTTGTTTGGGGGGATTACTATAATGCCATTGGCCAACGAACCATGGTGTTGTCTTAGAGCAAGGGAATAGGATAGCAACATTTTTCTTTTGTATTAAATTTCAACAACATTTCTATGCCTCAACATTATAAATAAAAAGAAAAGCAAATTTTCTTCACTTCTATACTTTCTTTTTGACATTACTGAATTTTATTTTATAATTTTAACATAAATGTTATAGCTCAACCCTTTGTATACTGCAAATTGCAAAAAGTTAAAATTTTATTTAGAATGATTTCTTATTCAATTTCAAATTAAATAGGTTGGATCAATTGATTCCAACGAGATATGATAACATTGGATATTTTTAGGGTAATTTTAGGCTTTAAATAATAATAATAATAATAATAATAATAATAAATTTACTATTTTTTTTCAAAAAAAATAAATTTACTATTTAAAATTAAAATTTTTAATACTCCATTTTCATTAGGAAAGTAGACGCCAACAATTTAATACTTTACCATTTTAAAATTATTTTATTATAATAAATTTAAAATTTTAAGTTATGTGATAATTCACTAGTAAAAAAAAAAAATAGAGAAACCATGATTATATATTATTGCGGAACCAAACATATACACAATGCAAAAAATAAGTATTTATAGAGAACAAATATATAGCAACTAGGGATTGCAGCGGTTAGATATCCGCAAAATTTTCACTATGCATATCCAAATCCGTTTAATATTTTCAATATTCATACTCATTCTAAATCTATTTAAAATTATATTTTAATATCCATACTCGTCTCAAACCCTATAGAAACTGTTTGATTACTATCCAAACCCGTATAATTACCTGATTATAATTTTTTAAATATAAAAATTATAAATAAATAATTTAAATTTTAAAATTTTATAATATTTTACAATAATTTTAATAATAAAAAAATCATAATATACACATAATATAAATATATATATGCTCTAAACCCGAACCTGACCCGAACCCATCACGAGTTATAATTTTCAAACCCAAATCCCTCTCAAACCTGTTAAACAATACACATATCCTACTTAATAGGGTTGGGTCGGATCGGGCACCCGAAAAATACCCAACCCATTGCCTTCCCTAATAACAACTCATAAATATAATTGTACTTAAATATAAACTCTATACACAATTAGGACACAAGCTCATAATATAGACTTATCTCTTGACATGCCCTGTAAGCTAACTGTGAAAAGGAATACAACTAAAACTTCCCTTGAAGATGCAGAAAACATGTCATAGCTAATGGTTTAGTGTTAATTTCAGCCAACTGATCATCTAAAGATATTGAAGACACAGTTAACCCACGTTACATAATAAGTTGGCAAACAAAATAGAAATCAATCTTGAAATGTCTTGTTCATGCTTGAAATACCGGATTAGATAAAAAGAGAACAACTCCTAAATTGTTATACCAAATGTGAGGAACATGTACAAAAGACACTCCTAGTTCAAAGAAAAGCTTTCATAGTCATTTCAACTCAACACAAACATCAACAACTGTCTTAAACTTAAACTCCATATAGAACCTTGCAATAGTTTTATGCTTTTCGAATTCCACATATTAAATTATTTCCTAAATAGATAAAAAAAAATGGGTTAATTGCATAAAAAATCATGAACTTTCAACAAAATTGTGAAATTATTACAAACTTTCAATTTTGGCATAAAAACACGTGAACTTTCCAATTTTGCATGGAAAGTTCATGTGTTTTTATGCCAAAATTTAAAGTTTGTGATAATTTTGCAATTTTATTGAAAGTTCATGATTTTTTTATATAATTAACCCTAAAAAATCATCAGTAGAGCATTGATCATCAAGAAAACCAGCCTAATCAGAATAGGTTTTGAACATGTTTCATAAAACAATTGCTGATTACTTGTGCCTTTAAGATACTCCAACACTCTTTTCAATGCTTTCAGGTGAATTTCATCAGAGCATGCATAAATTGACATAATTTATTTCTTGCAAAAGAAATATCAGATCACGTAGTAGTAATATATTGAAGAATGCCAAGCAAGAATCTATATTTCTTAGTTGTACTCTCATCCAGTTGCACACCCAATCCTTTTAAAAATGGTGAGGCAAAAACCATTGGTGTTGCTACAACTTTACAACTCTTTATTCTGGCACCTTTGACAAGTTTGGCAATATAATGTTGCTAATAAAAAATAAGCCATTTGTTGTCCTTTCAACTTGATTCTTAAGATTAAACTCAACACTCCCAAGTTCTTAAGAACAAACTCTTTAAAAAATAATATTCAACATATCATCATTATTACAAGTGATAATTACATTATCAACATAAACTAACAAAAAAAAATTAAATTGGCTTGATTATAAATAAAAAAATGAAGAAAAAGAATTAGCCTCAGAAGTCACAAAACTAATTGAATTTAAGAATTTACCAAGTCATTGAAACAACACTCTAGGCGTTTGTTTAAGGCCATAGAGTGATTTTTTTTAAGGACAACATACATAGTCAGAATGATATTTTTCAATAAAACCTCATGGTTGCACCATATATATTGTTCAAAAAAGGCATTACTGGTGTCAAGTTATTGAATCTTCCAACCTCTTGAGACAGCTAAAGACAAAACAGTTCAGATTATAAAATGTTTTACCATGGGACTAAAAATCTCATGATTATTCAAACCAAGCACTTGAGTGTACCCACCAGCTACTAACCTTGCCTCTAGTCTCTTAAATGTACCATCTACCCATCAATTGACCTTGTAAACCCATCAATCACTCACAACATTGGCATTAACGGAAGGCGAAACAAGTTCTCATGTTTTATTATGTGTCAAGCCTACCATTTCACATTGTATTGCTTCATTCTAATCTTTAGAATTAATCGCTTAATCAAATGAAGTAGGTTCAACAATTGTTTGGTTAGGTGAGATGAATGTGGTCATATATTCAGATGAGTATGTTTTAGGGATTAGGTCTAAGGTTCATAGGATGTATGCATTTAGGTTCAGGTTGTTCATGACGGCTAAGTGAGTTATTTGTTTAAGTAGGATGTAACGATTGGGTAGGTGTGTATGAAGAAGCTTTCGTGTTTTCGGGTGAGGATGAAAGTATTCATGTATTATCTGAAAAATTAGAATTATTAGTAAAGAGTTGCAGTCTTTGTTAGTTTGTATTTGTTACAGTTTAGATGAGGATATAGGAAAGTGATTGAAAAGTCTAGGTAACTTCATCTTATTAGATTCAAGGATAGGAACTAAAGTAAGCGTGGATCAAAAAGTTGTTTGAGCTGATTTTGGTAGAGTTGGTTTCAAATTGATGTTTTGAATGGTTACTTAGATTCAACTAAAAGGAGAATAAGTGAGAAGATATTGTAATGGTTGTCTTGGTTTTGGTTTTTGAATAAGGACTGAACTTAAAGATGGATAAGAGGTAGTCTTTATCTTGCTAACTGATTGAGGACTTGACTTTGAGTTGGACTTGGAAGTTTAAAAGGGAGATGATGAAGAATTTCAATTTGTCAAGGAAAAGGACTTACTTGGCTTACCTAAGACACTAGCGAGTTAGGGTCTAGTTATGTTGATATTGAGCCATGGTGAAGTCATGTTAGCTGACTATCTTTGGACAGACGATTAAATACCCGAAACTTCCTTAAACAAAAACAAATTTTCATCAAACTTACAATGTCTAGAAATATAAATTTTACTAGTTTTTATCAAGACATTTATACCTAAGAAATGTGAAGAATATCATAAAAATACACATTTTCTTATTCAAAAGGAGAATTTATTGTGATTATATGGTCTCAGTAAAGGATAAACAACACAACTAAATGTTTTTAAAAAAAACTATAATTTGGAGTTTTCCTTAATAACAACTGAAAAGGAATATTTTTTTGCTAAGATTTGGATGGCATTCTATTGATTAAAAAAAACTACAATCTCAAAAGTATACTCCCAATACTTAAATGGTGTTCCACTATATCCTAACAAGGTTAATTTAATATCAACAATATTTTGTATTTTTCTATCAGTTACACCATTTTTCTCATGTATACATGTAATACGTTGACCAATACCGTTAGTTTTGAAAAAATTGTTTAAAGAATGATACTCTCCTCCCCAATCAGAATTAATTGATTTAATTTTCCTATCAAATTGCCTTTTAACCAACAACTAAAATTATTTAAGACCTGCAAGAATATTACTTTTATTTTTAATAGGAAATAACAAAGTAAAAAGAGAAAAATCATCCATAATGATCACAAAATATTGAAAATCAGAACTCAAAATTGTGAACCCTTATTTTAGTATCATTAAATCTATCCGTCAATACGAACCCATAGACTCAAACTAGGCCCAAATCAGACTCAAAACGGGTTCAAATTGAGAAAAACTGAAATTGGGTCGAACCGAACCGAGTTAGAACTTCTACTCATGAGCAAAAGCTTCTGCTCATGAGTATAAGGCTTTACACATGCACAGAAGCTTCTGTGCATGCGTAAAGGCTTCTGCTTATGCACAAAGGCTTCTTCTCACACAAAAAAATTTGACCCTTTAATCCCTAATTCCTCTATAAATTCAACTCTTTGGTACAATTTCCAACAAATTTTGTCCTCCTAAAACTTACATCGAACCTCTGCCAAAATTCACCTTAAAAATCTACACCTCAATACTATAGAGATCTATTCCAGTTGCATCAAACAGTCTGATCCTCTAGTCACCAGATGCCGTCATCCTAAAGTATAATTTCTAAACCTTTTTTAGTTTCATCTCAATTCTTTTACTTCCTAAAACTGACTAGGAAATTCAAATCACTAAAATTATTTTTGTAAATCCCAATACTAAATTGGATTAATAGCCTATTACTTAACCATTTTATTAATTAAAGCTGGTTTAGCTTCTGAACACCCCAAACTCCTCACTTTTATCAAAACAACCCCCGATCCTTTGCAAGACGGGAGAATGCTATGGGGTTTGATTCTCATTCAAAGGGATATGCCGGCAAGCCTTGTCATAAAGGCTTCAACTCCAAAATTAATTTTTTTTGATCCTTTTCTATTTAAAATCATTCTTTTGAGAGACCCATGTTGTTCTTTTCTATTATTCATCATTTTCTTTCTTTCTTTTTTTCTTATCGCATCTTATATTGTCATTCATATATATTTGTCATGCATCATTCTATAATTGTTATAACTAATTGTCATGCATACATGAAATCTGATTTTAAATTGAATCTGAAACCTTTTAGCCTGAAGATAGAAAAAGTGACATTTTTTCTAAAAAGATTTAAAACCAAACTCACAGTCTCCGAATTTGAATTTGAATTTCTGATCAAAACCCAATTTTCCATTAGCTCAAAAATCATTTTCTATGGAGTCAATTAACGATTTCTTAATCACCATTTAAAACCCTCATTTTTATAAAGACTACTAACAACAAAGAGAAATCTCACTTGTCTTTGATCCGCATTGCAATCCCATAATTACCAACATTATAAAGAAGATGACATATTTTCTTGGAATTGGCCTTGGCAAGAATCGAAAAGAGATCAAGTCCTTTGATGAGTATTCATTTTATATACCACCTCTCGATTTGGGCTATCATCCCACTAAACATGAGATTAAAGAAGAAAAAGCTAAGGCTAGAGAAAAATGTGCCATACTCAAGAATGGAAGGGAATATGTGAAGGATGAAATGCATTACGAGCCTTGCAGTGAAAGCAATGAAAGAAATGTGGAAAGGGAAAACCAAACCCTAGGCAATGAAATTTGAATTCTGATTTTCAAAACTTTTTCGAAAACTAAATTTTTGCTAAAACTCTTTTAACAAAATTAGGTTAGGCAATATTTCAAACTCTTTGAAACTTTTCCCTAGCTTAGGGTTTGAGTAAAAACATTTTGTTAAAACTCTTTTAACAAAATCATTGGAAATTTTCAAACACTTTGAAAATCAATTCTATGTCAAAATCCTTTTAACATAGAAGGTTTAGTCATTTATCAAACTCTTTGATAAATGTCTAAACCTAGGTTTGCAGCCATAACTTCAACTAAGAATATATTCACCAATTGTGTGCCAAACACAAGTTGAACAAAGAAAGGTTTGAAGTAAGAATACCTCTTTCTCTTCTTCGTTAAGCTCCTCAAGTGTGGAGCCTCTAGCTAGAAACATACCTAGATTTTCCCAAAAGCTTATTCTATAATTCTCTTCAAGAAGCTTGAATATTCTCTTTTTGGTCATCCAAATATTTGATCATTGCTCCTTTACTTGATAACTTGAGACTAGAGGATTGGCTTTGGAATTGAATGCTTCTCCACACTCCTTTCCCAAAGGTTAATTGAAGATGAGTTTGTATTTGAAGAACTCTTCTTCAAAACAAACTTTCTCTCACAATTTTGTGTGAATTTGAATCTTTCTCTCTTTAACCTTTTAGTTTCTCTCTCTAACTCTTATAAGAAGAAACAAAGGTTGAAGATCATGAATAGTAACCCATTCACATCTCTTAGGCAAAAAGAAGAACACCTTGTTGGTTTTATACCCAAATCCTCTAACATCCTTCATTAAAATGAGGAGCAGAATGGGAAAGATGTTTATTGACTTGTTGACTAATTTAATAGTCTACTAATCAACTACATTAAGAACAAACTTAGAAGGAATCACATTTAAACCTCAATTAACCACATCTCATGTGGATTAAGTTAACATCTCATGTTAAACTTAATTATTTTATTTGTTTGTCCAAAACTATTTCAATTAGTCATACCCATTTGTATCTCATACAAACTAAGACATAATTGAAACTTTCCTTTTGTGAATTAAATATCAAGACATGCTAGCATCTTTGTAAATTTAATTAAATGTTTAATTTAATCATCATTAAAAATTAATTAAACTCATTAATTAATCATTAATATGATTCATATAAGCTAATGGGAATTACTATATGGTATGTGACTTACTAGGTTCATGTTCTAATTAGAAATGGGATAAAGAAAAATATTTTCTTCCCACCAAGTGTGTTAACCTAATTCCACACTTAGTCCCATAAGTCATGAGTGACGTCTAGCATAGCATGTCACGACTACCCAATTAGAAATGAATGTCGATGATCATATCCTTGACATTTGCATGGACCTCTCGATTATAATTTTCGTGCACTCAAATCCCTTCATTATGGATTCTCGATCTTAGCTAGGGTCATGGAATGTCAAACCCTATATGATAGATCTTATGACCTCTATCCGTTGTAAGTTCTCGATAAACCCAGTTCTTACTAGAAACTCTTTCTAGTGAACCATATCTACCCTGACCAGAGATTTGCATACCAAGAATAACCAGAAGTCATAGGATTCCTTTCTTGGTTACCCAAGTTAATGAATCCTTTCTTGGTTAAAAATTTATCCCAATATACCACTGATTATGGTCACCACTTTTCATATACCAATACTTGACTAGCATTGGTATGTAAGCATTAACAAACAAAAGCCACCAATATGCCAGATAACATGTCACCTTAAGTCCAAGGACTATATGCACAATCATGATCTAGATGATGCGATATTGACTAGTAGGTAACAGCCCATGTATCTATCATCTATCTTCACTATTCAACTTACTCATACCATGAGTATGCTCACGTGTTGTTACGACATCAAATGTCTGTAGCATGAGACTCACTACCTCCATACCAATAAGTATCTAATACTCATCATAGATGACAACAGAGGTAATCGTCTTCCGGATTGACGATGTCCCTACCAATAATCCTATGACCATGAACAACCTTTAAAACATTTGTTAAAAGGGCAATCTGTCACTCATATTCTCAAACTCTTGGAGAGTAGATTCCTTATAGAATACTTAAGGGACATATACACGTTCGATATAAGGAATTTTTTTCATTTAAAGTACATTTATACTAAATCTAGTTAGATTTTCATTTACATTCACATGCTAAGTATAAGCTCTAGACCATACACTGCTAACAATATGACTATCCCAAGAGGCCTTATTTCAATATATTGAATGGGTACTTTTTCAAGCAAGGTGAATCTATTCCTTATTGTGCCTTTCTTGAGCCATGGATATGTTTTGAAATTGTCATCACCATTCCTGGGTTAAAATTTCTTTTTAACATCAAGCTATTGCTAGAGGATTGTCAACACATCTATCACTTGACTACGGAAGCTAAGGAGTGAAGGAAACGTTATAGAGTCGCTCAAAGGAAGCAGGAATATTCACAAATCGGAAAGATTTGATTTTTGATTTTAAAAACTTTTTCAAAAACTTAATTTTGCTTAAACTCTTTTTAAAAAATTGGATTAGGCAAGTATTCAAACACTTTGAAACATTACCATAACCTAGGGTTTGAGAATAAAACATTTTGTCAAAACTCTTTTAACAAAATCATTAGAAATTTTCAAACTCTTTGAAAATCAAGTTCTATGTTAAAACTTTTTTTAACATAGATGGTTTAGTCATTCATCAAACTCTTTGGTAAATGTCTAAACCAAGGTTTGGACCCAGAACTTCAACCAAGGATATTTCACCGATTTTTGAACAAGACACAAGTTGAACAAAGAAAGGTTTGAAGTAAGAATACCTCTCGCCTCCTTCGTTAAGCTCCTCAAGTATGAAGCCTCTAGCTTGAAATATACCTAGCTTTTCCCAAAATCTTATTCTCTAATTCACTCCAAGAAGCTTTAATCGTCTCTCTTTATTTTCTCAAATGTTTTATCCTTGCTCCTTTGCTTGAGAACTTGAGACTTGAGGATTGGCTTTGGACTTGAAAGGTTCTCTACATTCCTTTCTCAAAGGGTAATTGAAGAAAAGTTTGTGTTTGAAGAACCCTTCTTCAAAACAAACTTTGTTTCTCAATTTAGTGTGAATTTCAAGCTTTCTCTCTCTAACTCTTAGAGAGTTTCTCTCTTTAGCCCAAGGTTGAAGAAGATGAATAGTTGTTCATCTTTTTTCAAATGTGTAGAGTAAGCTTATACAAAAAGATGATAACATCCCTTTATATATCCCATACCTTTTCCTTAAATTAAGGATAAGAATGGGAACCTTGTCTTGTTGACTTATTGACTAGTCAATTAGTTAACAAGATTAAGGCTATAATTAGTAGGAATCACCTTTAAACCTTAATTAACCACAACTAATGTGGATTAAGCTAACATATCATGTTAAGCTTAATTATTTTATTT
>CAOJBK010389412.1:0-12236 GCA_948294925.1 Codiaeum variegatum | reverse complement strand
ACTTTCAATCAAAATATGGTAAAAAGTAAGCTTCAAAGAATTTAATCAATCCAAAACCAAATTTTGAGACCTAACACCATTAGTCATGATAATCGTATCCACTGGAAATAGACTTTATAACGGTAATAAAGGCAGAAAAATATGAGATAAAATCTTCAAAGAGGTATCAATTGTGAGTTCTCCAGCAACATATTCAATCCTCTAATATTGAAATTAATATCTTTAACTGCATTTCCCTCTAATTTTTGCATTACCAAGTTTCAAAACTGAATAAAAGAATTTTTTGCATCACCAAGATTCAAAACTCAATAAAAGAAATAAAAAACTTATAGTAAGATATAATCAGTTTTACTATAACCAAAGGGAATCTTATTACCTTGCAATATCAATATTTTAGAAAATGTCTCCCAAACTAATAAAATCTCTTAGTCCTAGATTTTTTTCTATTCGAACCCATAACAGTTTTGCACTGGGTTTTATACCAGCTGAAAGTACTCCATATGCTGCAGAATAAGCTAATGCATTATAGTGGGTAGTATCACTTCTAATCTACAAAACAAAAAAAAATCAAGAACCGTTAGTGAGCTAACCTCATTGCCAAATATTTAACCAATATTTAAACTCAATAAGGATTATATTACATTACATTATATAACATGAAAAGAATACATAAAATTGCTTGATACTTCCCTAACTTCCCAGGTCTTTTGCACCAACAGCGATTTCTAAACTTCCAAGAATCCACACAACCTGTGACATAAATCAATAGAATAACAATATAACAAAAAAATAAGAAATAAAAATCTGACAATGAAAAAATAAAATCTCTTGCTTACATCAATATCTTCTTCCTTAACTAAATATCTCTTAAAAGTTTCCAACACTCCCTCTAACAAACGCTTTGTCACAATCTCATTAAACCGCAACCTTGAGTGATGAGAATCAAAACAATATAAATAAATCATTGAAAATCTATTCAAATTGGCTCAATTTTCACATTTGGAGTCAAACCTCATAAACAGAATTGAAATCAAAGCTTAAACAAAAGGAACTGACCATAGCAAAACGAAGGCCTTCTCCTCTGTTGAGCAATCTAATGAAATGCTTAATTGCCGCCGTTTCAACAAACAATGAGAGATCCTTCTTTTCTCAGTAGAAATGACAGTACCAAACCCTAAAACCTTCAAATTAAAGACTAATATTAACTAAATAACAAAAAAAAGAAAGAGAGAGGAAATAGAAAGTGACCAGAACCAAATGAAGAAGATGAAGGGGAAAAGAAGATATTAGTTGGTGTGTCGAAAAAACAATGCCATCGCTACAACACTTGAGTTGAAGGTATGTTAGGGTTTACAACAATATGCGAAAATACAAAAACAACTTTTAAAATGCATCGTTGCAAGACCAATGAGAAACTGCGTCATTTTTGTGCACTCCCCCCAGTGAGAAAAAGACAACATAAACAAAGAGAAGGAAAGCAATGGAAATCAATATTTGGGCAAACAAAATTACCCCAAAAATACTACACAGAATACAATTACCCTTCAATTAACCAAAAACTACAAAATCACCCTTTTGCAATTGGAATTCCTTATGTATAAATATATTTAGAACAAGTTTAATTAGTTTTTACATATTAAGTTCTAATTAAATAGGTAAGATCCTCATTTTATTTTAATTAACTTAGTTTTCTTTTTAATTCAATGGCTATAAATATTTATAAAATTTAAATTTATAAGATATTTTACACTTCAATTGTTAGTCAATTAAGTTGATATGGTGACAAAGAAAAACAAATACTAGTTAAAAGAAATTTTAAAAGATATATGAATAGAAAGAATATGAGTCAAATTTAGACATCATGAACATGGTCAGATAGTGGATACTGAAGTCGGAAGCCCATATGATAGAATGAAAGTCTAGTGCAAAATAGAAAAATCAATCCAAGGATGTTGGATACTCAGAGTAAAGAGGGTCTTTCGCATGGTGGGACCAACACATCTTTACCTTTAGTGCTCACCCCAGTGGGGTTCACTCGAAGCTCTCTCAGCTATACACATAATCCTAATACACTTGAACAATAAGATATTCTTTTGATAATAAGGGACACGTTCTTCTACATTCAATAACCAACACTTGGTTTAGCACAAAAGTGCTACTTATATACTTGAAATCTCAACCAACACTATATAAGGGTTATGAGGTCACCAATTTTAAAGTATGTTATAGCTACACTTACTTTCCACTCTATTATTAAGAGTTTCAAAAAGTTCAAGAAATCCTACAATAGCCATTGAATATTGACTACTGGAATGTCAGGGGTTATTCGTAGGCATAAAGCTTAATCCTTTTAGCTCACCATTGTTCATTATACACACCCAATCAAAGCTTTCAAATAATCCAAATTCATCTAGAAATCAGAAGTATTATCTTGTTAGGTTTAGGCATTATCAATTTATTTTCATAATTATTGGAGAAGAATAAATATGTTCCTAATTTTTTTATTATGAAAGTTAAATACTGTTTTTTTTTTTCATAATTCATGTTTCATAATTTTTAATATAATGTTACGTTCGAAAATTAATATCTCAATTTATGAAATTAAATATGAAAAAAATATAAAATTAATTTTTTTTTTAAATTTAAAAATTGGATCAGTTTGTTTTTTTTTTTGTTTTTTAAAATGTTTTGTTCCAGTTAAATGTATCACTAGTTTTAAATATTTTTAAAAATAGATCTATGGCTGATTTTCGGTTCAACCGATCTAACCGACCGATCCAATTTCAATAACCTTGTTTGAAAGTTAATATGACTAAAATTTCAAATCTAGGTGAGTAAGACTAATTGAGTGATGATGGTAGGTGGTTTTTCAAAACACTAAATTACTATGAGCTTCCAGCATTAAAGTCAATGATATTTTCAAACTACATGAGATTAAAAAAAATTGAATTTCAAAGTAGTGGAATTTAACTTCATATCAATTTTCAATCACCAACTACAGATGATAAATTACTAAAGTACTGGTGAGCAAATTCATATATTTTCTTTGATATAAAGAACAAAAGATTGTGGAATATAATGATTTAATCTTTCTTTTCCATCACAATAACTTTTAATCATATATCCCTACGAGATAAGAATAAGATCATTAAATCATTATTCAGATTACACTTTGTATTCACAAAGTAAATATTTGTTTTCTAAGGCTTAATAATCCATATATCTCAAATTTGATTGTTTTGTCAACCTTATCTCAACAGTTAAAATTTATCGATTTAAATAACTTATTTTGTGAATAATTCTAAATTTATTACAAGATAAAAAATCACCTAATAAAAATAATATGACACTATACCATGTGGGAATTTGTGAATGGAATGAATAATAATATTTAGACTCATGTATGACTAAAAAATTAGAACTATACGACTGAAGGTCATTACGAGACAATAACTAAAATTAGTTCCATTTTCTGGAGAAATACAACTGAAATCCATTATCAGATGAAATATTTGAAGAAACTCACTACGGATTTGTGAATGGAATGGATAATAACTTTTAGGTTCATGCATGGCTAAAAGATTAGAACTATCCAATTAGACATGTAATCCTAATCGTTATATACTCATATGCAGGTTTATAATTTTTTAATATAAGATGTGAAATTTATGTCTTAGCATATTTTGCCACAACATCACATCACATAAGAAACGGTGAGTTTTGGTGTGGGTACTAAGATTTTTTTATAATGGTTTAATCTCAAATCAAGTTATAAATAAGAAACACACTTATGTGTAAACCCTAATGTTTTCACAAAGTTTTGTAGGTCCATAAATCTTTCATAATCAAAGCAATTGAAGCTCATGAACAATCATGTAGGGTTAACTTGGACCATACTCTGCCGGTGTAAAAAGTCAACTGTTTGTATAGTCATTTTATAAAATATAGACAAGTGACAAATATTCATCAAATTATGATTTTTTTTAAAAACATTTGATCCTTTTCTTTCATAAAACCCCACTTGTGCATTATCATTGAAATATAACTTTATGTTAATTTAAAGGAATTGAAAGTATAGAAGAAGAAGAAGAAGAAGAAGAAGAAGAAGAAGAAGAAGAAGAATCCAACTTTTGTAATTCGTGTACATCAAGTTCTATTCTAAAGTAATAAAAGACCATAAAAACAAAGCTTCATCACTCACCACACGCACGCTTTCATGAAAGAGATGCCTATATTTTGCCTATCTATCAATCTATCTATTTATGCCTTTAGTTGCCTATCTATAAAGGAAAAAGAAAAAAGTCATCATATTAATATGAAAAATATGTGACCACCACACGAGGGGACATTTTTCCACTTTCATCTTACTTTTAATCTACGGTAGTGGCAGTGTTACAATGATCTCACTACCTCATATAATTGCACCAATATTGATAAAATGGATCTATTTCTAATTTATCTAAGTAATTTTAGAAATAATTTAAAAAATTATTGAATTAATATTGATTAGAGGAATTTTCTTACGAAAAAATATCATTTTTGCGAAAAAATCAAATATTCATTTAATTTTTTTTGCAGTTTAAGTATTTTTTTCATAATTTTTTTAAATGTAAAAAAAAAATTAGTTATATAGAAATATTATTTATTTTATGTAAAAAGATGATTTTTACATAAATAAAAACTAATTTTATAATTATAAAATATAATTATATTATTGAGAAATCAATTTTTTTCTCATATTTCTTTATAAATTAACTATTTTTAATAAAAATTTTAAGTGTCTAAATATATAATAATATTTTTATCATTTTAATATTTTTTATTAAAATATTTTTGTGTATACTTGAAGTTTTTTTTTCCACATATAAGAATATTTGTGAAAAAATAATTTAATTTATAAAAAAATACAAATGAAAAATTAATTTTTTTTTGTAAAAAATACCATTTGTTCATAACATAGTACAATTATTTTGTTAAATAAAAGTAGAAAACACCTTGATTAGATATACCCATTAGTCAATATAATAAAAAAAAGTTACTATCATAAAAAGATAAGAATATTATTTATAAAAAATAAAAAGATAAGAACAAATTTTTTTAATTAATAAAAATATATTTTTTCATTAGTTTTTAAAAAAACTTTTAGGATGACAATGATTACTTAAAGTTGAATGTTTTATTATGATAGTCTTACCCAGTTGCAGATGCAAAATTTAGTTGAAAGGGGTGAAATTTAGTAACTAATTTTTTTTTTATCAAATTGTATTTAAATTTTTTAAAATTTAACAAGGATAAATATGAAATATATTAAAATTTTGGGTAGGGGGAATTCTAAAATACCATTTCTCTCCCTCTAAAAACAAAATCCGAAGAAGAAAAATTCAAAAAATCAAACACTTTGAGGTGATAATTGATTTCCGATATCAAATTTATTTCTATTGATTAAAAATGTAGAAATTTTCAAGATAGAACTCATAACTAATAACTTTTGATTTCCTTAAGTTTTGAAGGGCCTACACTATAAATAAACGTGAGCTTAAAGGGCTAGGTCGTTAGCCTGTTGAAGCCTCACTGACACCCAAGTCAGATAGAAGATTGAATAATGCCTTAGGCTTTCTAGAGCCCTTAAAACATATTAAGCCTTTAGAATTTGGAGTGAGTATCATATCCTTAAAATGTGTGCTATAATAAGGTACTTATAGTGCTTGTGAGATTCTCCAAGATGAACATTTGGCATGCTGAGAGAGGGTCACGTATAGGCTCCTGATAGGTGTAAGGAGATGGTACTTAATTGAGAATTGAACTCTATATTTGTATATTGTGGGTCTTATATCCAAAGGGTCTCTTCGGGATAAATCATCCTGAAGACCCCTCTCCGAGACTCTAAGTTTGGATCCAGTGACCTCAAGGCCTTCATGGGTCATTCTCTCAAAATCCATGGACTTTGAGTCTTTTTTGTTCTGACTAGACTCATATCAGTTCATATAATTCATTATTTGATTAATTGATATGCCTATGCAATTTATTTTAGGTTTTGGAATTTTATTAGAGATAGATAATGCTAAGTGTGTTAGAGTTTCTATTAATATTCGGCTTCTGATTACCTTTAAGCTTCTCTTTGGCTGTACAGATTGATGAAGATGAAGATGAATTAGGAGTCGATAATTTACTTTATATGATTTAAAAAAATAAAGAAATTATGATGATGAATATGAAGGAGGGAACAAAGAATAGGAATGAGAGAGCGACAATTAAGAGAAAATTTTGGAACTGAGTCCATTAAAATAGTGATTATTAGAACTAAATTAAAAGAAAAATGATTTTTTAAATATTAAAAAAGTCAAAAAAACTTAATAGAACCAAATTTGAGAATCCATGAGCTTAATAAATCCTTTATCCAAATAAATCGTTTAGATCTAAAAATATTGTTGTGAAAGTTGGAGGTGGTATTTCGTTTTTATAATGGTGTTAAAAGAATAACTACTTGTGTAATTCGTGTATAAATAAATAAATCCCCTTCTTAATATATTTACACTACAAGAAATATTGCTATAGACCATGAATTATCTTCCCCTCTACCGAAAGGTTTTGATTCATATAAAATAATATATGGGTACTTTAGCAAAGAGTCATCTATTACTTTCTACTCTCACTATATTCGTGCATAAAACTATTATAGAAAGTAATCACTTCAAGAACTTTTAACTCGTTATTTTAATGTTTATTCCCTTTTTTTTTTGGTAAATTGTTTATTCGGTTTTAGTTATATTACATCTTAAATAAAGCAAAGAATCACAATTAATTAATCACTTGTCAAATCCACTTGATCTAGGCTTTTATCCACCCATGATTCCTACAAAGACTAGCTACTAAACGCACTCGTTTTATAAGTTAATTATACTAAAGAAAATTATTTTGATATTTAGGTCCATAAAGATATATTAAAATGGATTAAAGGTGTAATCTTTAACCCAAGTGCATATAAATAAGAGGAGCCGTTGCCCTACATATAAATGATTTTATTCTTATAGCATGCATTTCCTAATTATAATTTAAAATGCTTTTTTTTTCCTCCCAATAATACATCTTTAAGGACCTGTTCGTTATTTTTTCCTCTTTTCTGTTTTTCAAAAAACAAAAATAATATTTTAAAAATTAAAAATTATTATTTTTAATTGGATAAATGATCTCATAAACTTTCAAACTTTCAAAAAAAAAAATTTTCTCCAACTCTTTTTGACCTTTTTAATGTCTTAAAGGCCCATTTATTTTTTAATTTGGTATCTGAAAAGTCTTTGATTTTGTAATTTTTGACTCTAATAGCCCATTCCATTGATGGAACCCTAATGGTTCCGTTTATTCTGTAGTTTTTCTGGATTTTTTCACATTTTTCTTCATTTTCTTTCACTTTCTCTAGATCAAAACATCCTTATTTATCCTAAAATCTAGATTTTTCTTAATTTCTATTTACTTTACCTCACTTTTAGCACAATTTCTTATTTTTCTCCTTATAATTAAAAAGTGAAAAAAAAAATAACGCAGTGAGCTTGGTTGCCATTCAAATGGTGAATCAATGGTTGCCGTTCAAGTGAGTCTCACATATCCTATATTCGACGCAAACTCGCAGTGAGCTTGGGCTTGACTTTTCGCTATTCTGGTGAGTCTCACACTGATATAGACTCATTCTTCACTATCATCGGAACTTCAAAACTTCCACTACAATTTCTCCGGTGTGAAACAATGGCCAAAATATCCTCCATTATTTAAATTCAGTTTTGGCTCTTTCTGTAACCTTTAATTTTTTGTGTTATTTAAGAGTTGATTTATATTCTTTGATATGTAAAGGAGTTAATGATTGGTAATTCTTGAAGATAATGGTGAAGATGAAGATCGAGAAGGAGGTGGCGGCCAAGCTGAACAGAGGTGGAGAAATTAACAGAATATTTTAGGAACTATTAGGTTCCATTAAAAGAGGGGCTATTGAAGCCAAATCAATAGTTATGGGGTTTTTCAGACCCTGAAAGGGTCAAAAGGACTACAAATATCTTTTTTTTTGAAAGATTGAGAGTTTATGAGACATTTTACTCTTTTTAATTTTCTATTTTTTTATTTTTAGTTTATTTTTAATAAATATAAAATAAATTATTACACATATTTTTTAATAATATTTTTATACTTTTAATTTTAAAATTTAAAATAGAAAAAAAATAAAAAATTACTGACAGACTGTCAAGACTATCATATTTAGGTTTTGTTTTGGTTTGATCATTTTCTCAATTAAGTCCTTTTATAATTTCAGAGTGCAATTAAGGATCTCAATTTTTAATTTGGTAGAAAAAAAATCCATCCATCTAACGGTGTTAACTCCATCATTATATATATTTGTCTATATGACAATGTATAGGGCTGCCACGCAGATGCTATTTTTTTTTAATTTTCATATTTAATTATAAAATTCTAACTAATTATTTAAAAATATATATAATTATCAAAATAAAAAAAATCAAATCTTTTTTAAAAACAAATTCAATTCTAATTATTTTAATAAATTATAATTCTTGATGTATCTTATTTTATAATGTACTAAAAATTCAATTATATTATCATTACTTAAAAATTAATATCTACATATTAATTATCATTCAATAAATATTTTATTTCTATATTTCCTTTTTCATCTAATTATCTTTAAAATTGTAATTTCAAAAAATAAAACCATAACAATGAAATAGACTATAATATTTAACATATAAAATAACACAACAAAGACCTAATAAAGCTCTTATTTGTATAAAACAGAAAATTTGATTTGAAAAAAAAGGTCTAACCAAAACTAAGAAGTATGTAAAAGATTATGGTTTTTTATGTGTAATTTTTTCTAAACTAATTTAGTATTATTTTTATTTTAAAATAATTAATTATTAAAAATTCAAATTTTAATGTAGAACATTATTAATAAATATTAAAAAGTTATACCATTATTACTAAAATAATATTTTAAAAATTTCTTTATGATATATAGCACCCTGGTCTTTTATAGATATATATCTTATATTTTTTTCTTTTTTTTAATAAAAATGATAGTTTTTATCTAAATTTTAGTAGACTATATTCACATCGATTTATACATTTATTTACTTGATTTTTAGTGTGATTTGCAACCTTTCACATTAAAATAAAATAGTTTTACTATTATTAAGTTTCGAATAATTTTAGAATTTGATGACTATTTAAATTACTTTTCTATTATTATAATTTAGATGAGGAGTAAATTCATTTTTAAAAATTATAATTTTTATAGTAAAAATTTTGATTAGTTAAATTTTTAAGAAATTAAAAATTTAAGTGTTTGTTATCTTTAAAAATAAACTCAAAATAAATAATTTAAATATATTTAAATTTATTTTAAAAATAGTATATATCTAGAATTATAATATATTAAAATTATAGTGTTGATTTTTTTATTTTGATAATTATATATTTTTAAAATAATTATTTAAAAATTTATAATTAAATATGAAAATTAAAATTTTTTTAAAAAAATAGAATTCACATTGCAGCTCTATACGTTATCATATAGAAAAATATAACGATGGAGTTAACACTATTAAACCAATGAGTTTTTTTATCTCAAATTAAAATTAAAATTAAAATTCTTAATTACACTCCAAAATTGTAAAAAGACTAAATTGAAAAATGTGTAAAATTGAAGTTTTTTTTATAAAAATCCCTTTGTTTTGTGGTATTGCAGTCGTTCGTAAAGCTGAAAGATCTACTGTTGGAATCTTTTGGGGAAAAGAAAAATCTAGGCATATTATGATAACACTCTAGATTATACTATAGGATTAAGCCATTATTAGATTTGTAGATAGGCAAAGCCTCTATGCCTATTCCACTAAACTCCAGCAATTAAGGGCCAGGCATGTAGCTAGAGTAACCTTCATAGGCCTATAATTTCATTTTTCTATTTAATCTATAAGAGGTCAATTGTGGACAGTAAACAGTTGTTTGTCTTAGTATGTGGAACTTTTGGCTACTGGTCCTGAATGAGTACCAATTAATTACTTTCCCAAGAAACTTCGTATGTTCATAATAAAACACTCTATGCTCTGAATTTTGTTTTGGTTCAGAAATGTATCAGGACCATTCTAAACTGCTAGTTGGTCCAAAGAAACTGCTAGTTGGTCCAAAGAAACCCCACAAATCTAACCGAATCCACTGACTTATATTTTACTTAGGGATTCCTCTTGTTGATTAATGCCACCATTGCATTGCACTAGTACTGTCCCACAATTTCAATTAGTTCGGCCAACTTTGTTTTATCATTTTTAGCTATTTAATTATGTGTATGTATGAGAGAAAGAAATAGAATGTGTGTAGCTATTTGATGGGCGATTTGGCACACTCGGAATGAAGCTATTTCCCAATCCGTTTCAATTAATTTTTCGAAAATGTTAAGGTGCATAAGGAGATTAATCAAAGAGGCTGATTTTTACAAGTTGGGAACTATACAAAAAAATTTGCATGCGTTTTCAACTTTACGACATCTGAACATTAGAGGTCAACCAAAAAAGATTTCGACTCTCATTTCGATCATTAGGCAACCTCCACTTTCTAATTAGATCAAAATTAAAACTGATGGGACTTTGTTGGACAATCCTGGACCTTTAGGAGAAGGGTTGTTTTTCATAATAGGAAGGGATTTTGTCATGGTACTTTTGCTTTTTACATAGAGCATGCCTAAATTGCGAGCTGCGATTCATGCTATTGATATTGCTTTTCATCAAGGTTGGCAAAATATATGACTTGAATGTGACTGCATATCTAGTTCACTGGTTTAAATCTTGATGTTTACAGGTTTTCTGGGATTGTCGACTTGCTTGATCAGTTTGTCTTGATCAAATCACATATATGAACTTTGTTGTTTCTCACATGTACATGGAAGGTAACAAAGTAGTATATGCTCTTGCTAGTTTTGGAACTCACAATTTAGGAGTTCATTTTTGGAATTCTTTTCCTAATTTTTGTAGTAGATTAGTCTTTGATGACTTTGTTTCCAATGGACATTTTAGATTGTTGTAGCTCTCATGAGTATTTGATTTGTATTATTTTTATTGGTAATTTGATGAAAAACAAACAAAATTGAGAGGTTCAAAACTGGAAAGAACTAGAATAATTGCTAATATTTTTTTCATTGATACACATATATATAGCAAATACAAAAAGTAGTGTTAGGTAGTCAACAACTACCTCAATCTAAGGAACATGTCTTCCTAAGTTTTTGCTTAAAACATGCTGCAACACATACTTAAGAAGACTCTAGATTTTTAGTTAAAAATTACAACTTAATATACATAAAAATATACTAGCAAAATATATGCTATAGTGACAGCAAGAGTGTCATAACAAACACTCTTTCACTCCTTCTTGACACTAGAGCCGTTTAAATCTAAGCTTCTCCCTCAATGCTTCAAATCTGGATTTTTGCAATCCTTTAGTTAAAATATCTGCGAGTTGATCCTCAGAGCTTCAATGCATAAGCTGAACTTCACCATCTTTCTCAACTTCTATTAGAAAATGATATTTAATTTTGATGTGTTTTGTCTTTTCATGAAAAATAGGAATTTTTACCATTGCTACAGCTAATTTGTTGTCACAAAGAATCTCAGTAGCTTGCTTCTGATCAAACTTCAGGTCAGTCAACATCTTCCTCGACCATATTGCTTGATTCACAGCTAATGCAACGACAATATACTCTACTTCAGTAGTCGATTGAGCCACCATATCTTGTTATTTTGGACTCCAACTCACCATTGCTGGTCCAAGAGTAAAACATGAGCTTGATGTGTAATTCATATCATCACTTTATCCATCTCAATCGTTGTTCGTAAACCCCAACAACTTTACTTCACAATTCTTCTCATACATAATTCCATAATCACCTGCGCCACATAGATACCTTAACACCCTTTTTGTAGCTCTAAAATGAATTTCACTTAGAGCTTGCATAAACCTTGACAACACACTAGTTGTGTACATAATATCAGGCTTGGTGACAGATAAATAAAGAAGACTGTCTATAAGGCTTCCATATACTGACGCAGGGAAGAGTGCAAAAGCAAAACACACACAGACGTAGAAACGCCGAAAAACTGAATAATTTCTGAATTGATTAAAAGTTGTCCAAAATATACCTACTAGCACATATTTATAGTAGGGAAAGTCCAAACCCTAAA
>CAOJBK010389107.1:0-10263 GCA_948294925.1 Codiaeum variegatum | reverse complement strand
CCATTTAAAGGGATATGCCGGTAAACCATTAAAAGGCTCCAACTCCAAAAATCTTTTCTTTGCCTTTTTTTTAGTTTATTTTCATATTTGTTTTGTATTATTTGTTGTATTCTCATTATGGTTATTCCTATTTTTGGTTCCGTAATTATTTAGGGAATGTGTGCCTTTCCCATATCATTTTGGACTGGAGGAGGGATCCCCTGTATTGTTGCTATTTTTGATGTATTTATTTTATTTTATTATTTCACCTTTAATTTATTCATTGGGGAAGTGTGCCTTCCTTAAAACCCTTTGGAGCTAGAGGAAGGACTTCTGTTTATTTTCTTCCTTTATTGTTTTTTCGCTTATTACTGTCATTCATATACCTTATCTACCCATGCATCATTTTGGCATGTTTTAACTACTCATTCATCATAAAAGTATGCCATGCATACATGAAAATCCTTTTTAACCGAAACCATATAGATTTTCTTTAAGCCAAAATGTTTTAGAAATTAGAAAAATCTATTTTCTAAATGTTTTTATCAAATCATGAATCCTCGAACTTAACTATGGTTTGAGACTAGCCTTTTTCAATAAAATTGGGTAAATATCATATTTTCATTAAATTGGAGTTGAAACGGTTTCTTGATCCGCTTGAAAATTAATTTATTTCTAAAGATTGAAGTGGCGACTCACACTTTCACACGTGTACACAACGAGCTTCTAAGGAGTTCACCAAAGTGTGAATTTTTGAAACAATGATGCCATGTGCAATTGGACTCCACATGTTCGGTTTCCTTGAGCCATAAACTTGAAGGCGCATTGGCAGCTGCCCATGGTTTGGATGATGCCTCACACTGGTAACTCCACTGGGGACATTTGAAATTGACGAAACTAAGTGGATTATTTTTTGATAAAAACAATTATGGCTTAAAAATTTATGGAATAGGAAAACATGGATAAAGAGTAGCATCAAGTGAGCTTCCCATCTCTAGACTACTTTGCCAATAGTGAAATCACCCAACTCTAAGGCGTACCCTCCGATCCTTTCGGTTGGAATAACAAGGTTGGTTATAGTCGTTGGACCCACACGAATCTCCTTGATTCACATATAGTTAGGTATATCACACCTCTAGTTGTTGGAGAACCTTCAAACTACCAAGCTCTCATGTAATGATTAGTGTTGACCTCAAGTCCTGTGTACCCTAAAGCTCTGATTATATCTGTCATCATGAAACTTTTTTCATTCATGCATACATACATGCATTCATCATGCCATCTTGAACCTGAACAAGGCCAAACTTTTCCAAAATTAAAACCAAAAACTACCAAAATCATGTCTTTAACCAAGTCCGCCATAGCTATGTCAAATTACTGATACCCTATTTTCTTTATTTACCCTAAAGGTCACCATGTCTTCCAAAGATGTCACAAACCTCAAAGTTATCGATGCTATTGCTCCACCTGTCGACCTTGCTACCATGATATCTTACTTTATGAAAAAGCAAGATGAGACTCCTAAAAATAAGAGGAAACCCTAACCTCCATGCTCCAAGCCTAAGAATAAACCATCCTGGGAAAAGTTCAAAACATGATTACCTAAGTTGGCATCCAGTCAGTCCCTAATGCATCTACCTCCTCATACTTTGGTAAAGAGCCCATGGTAGAAGACATCACTCCAACTATTGTCACCAAGCAAGCTGACCATGGAGTCATCACACCAATAGTCTGTCTTATATATCCTTTCCAAAAGGGAACATAAGACCATCCTCTCCTTAAGGTCATAGTTGAAAAGTATGAAGAGATGTAGAAGAAATCAAGAAAAGAGATGACATGGTGAATGTCAGATCCCTTAGCCTCTTTCCAAACCTCCTAAGTTTCAAATGCATGTATTTGAGAACTTTGATGGCACTACTTTCCCATCAACACACTTGAGAATCTACGATGGTGCACTTCACCCTTTAGGCGTGGAAGGCGAGCTACTTGCCCAACTCTTCCAACAGTTGCTTACTGGTGAGACTGTGGATGATTCCAAGAAACTAACCTAAGAATCCTTATGTAATGCCTTTATAAAATAGTAATCATATAATGAAGAAATTGATGTAACTCGAAGAGATTTCAAAACCACTAAATAATATCCTAGGAAAACCTTTTCCTCATTCATTACAAGGTGAAGGAAGAAAGCATCTCAAATGGTCAATAGACCAACTGAGTCTGAACAAATTTACATTGCGGTTAAAAATTTTCTCCCTGTGTATTGAAATAGACTGATCACACAAAACCTACCAAATTTTAAAGCACTCATTACCACTACCTCCTGCATCAAAGACATGATAGATGTTGGGTCCCAAGTATCCTCCATTCATGGTTTTGAAGCCTTTTTAGATGAGAAGCCACTACTTGAGGATTGCCAATCAATCCACTCTGAAGATTACAAAGAAGATAGCCTCTTTGGTGAAATTACATATTGAGCCTTCGACCTTAATCCAACCTGCTACTGAGAAGGCCAACAAGTGGTCCTTTAAGGAAAGTCTAGTCCAACTCGATTTTGAAATGGAAGCTGAGTCTGAAAAGTCTTCCTGAGCCAGAGCCAACTAAGCTTGAATTGTTTGAGTCTGAAAGCCTTTGAGTCCTCTATCCCCTACTTTTAAATTGCCAATTTGTTGTAACCATAACTTATCCCTTTTGAGGCTGAATTAAATGAACAAGTTTTTATAATCCTATTTCTTTATTCTCTTTTAGTGTTCCAACTGGTGAATCTGAGTTTAATTAATCGAAAAAAGAGAATCTTAAAAATAACTTAAATAACTAATGTTGTTAAAGAGCCCATTAGTGTTTAAAATCATTTCAAAAACATTCATTACATATGCATTCCCAAACATGTCCAGTATAGAGACAAGCACCAAAAGTTCAAAGATCTCTTTGCCTGGAAGCTCAGTCTCAATCCAATCCTCGCTATCCACATGACTTCAACTTATCCAGATTGCAAGCTTGTCAAATAGAAACTCAAGCACATGAAATCTAAACCATCACTCCCAATTGAATAAAAAGTTTCCAAATCAATCGACAACACATTCTGGTTTCCATCGACTACTTGATGAAGTGAGTAGTAGCTACACTTTCTCAAGTTCTTTGACCCGAAAAAGGATGCACAACTCATCAAAATAAACATCATCATCATGTATGTTGTTCCCTTCAAAATCATCACAAAAAATAGCTCCCACTTTTGAAAGAAGTTACCAGTCTTCCAAAACCATAAGTCCTCCCCTTACAGACCATAAACCAATGGAGCTGCCAACAAGGCTCTTAAGCACTCTAAAAAAAAGAGTTCAAAGATCACAACAGTTAGCATCTCCACTTGCCAAATGCCCTTCTCGGGTATAGAACCTCATTCAAATTAGCCAACAAGGCAACACCTAACCCATTAGAGGCTCAATTTTCCCAAGTTCTCCAAAAGGGCCAAATTAATGAAACTGGCTTGAAATAGTCCTACTTTGATCAACTCAACCTCATTGACAAGAAGAGAATGGAAAACCTTTCACCAAGCTTTGAACTACCAGCTCAAGCTTGCAAGGCACATCAACAAAAGGGTCAAAGATAAAAAACAGGACAAAAGGTGACCTGATCCTTAGAAAAATTAGATAACCCATACTGGATCCTAGAAGAAAATTCAGACCTACCTCTAGTGGTCCATTCATCAAGAAGATCATGAATGGCGGAGATTTCCTCCTGATAAACATCAATGGCAACGATTTCAATCATCCAACCAATTTGGACCAACTAAAGCAACACTTAGTTTAAGCATTGCATTTGTATTATCATCATTATCATTGTAATAAGAACTATATGGACCTGATTCTCCAAATTATTCTGTTCACAATTTTCAAAATCATTGTACGGAGATACATAGGTCACCCTCATTGGATATAATCCAAAGCATTTAATAAAATTCAAAGTTTCCTCACTTCATCTCATTTGGGATATTTGACAAGCATACCAAAATAAATAACGAAGAGAAAATAAAAAAAAAATTAATAATGAAAGCTGCTAAGCTGAAAACCCAAGTGGGTGGCTTAGGCAAAAATTATGCTAGACTGAAAACCAAAAAGGCATCTATGCAATAATCAAGGTACTTCACTAAGTTCAAAACCCAAAAGGGTTGCTTAGACAAAAATCAGAGGTTGAAAAAAAATGCGTTTTATTAAACTCTTTTACACCTTTTGAAATATGAAAAAAGGAACATTGAAAATCAAACACATCACTTATCCTCATTCAAAAGGGCATCCTCGATGGACCTTTCAAACGAAACTGACAAGTCACTCACTCTTTATCCTTCAAACATATCTCAGACATAACAAATTCCCAAGGGAACAAATCTCATCCCTAGTGGATCTCTGAAAGCATTAATATTTCCCCAATGGACTCTCTTTAGTGAGAACCAGATGCAATTAAAGCTCTAAAAGAGTTAGCCAATGACTATTCCCCAAATGGAGTCAGCTAATACAGAGTCGATTACAAATCTCCAATGCAGAAACAACTGTTGTCAAAGTTAAGCAGCATCTTGGCTAAAACTAGCTCAACCACAAACTTTCCTTCACCCATCTAGGGTATCAGCCAATTGTGAGGCCCCATCAGTGTGGCTTACGGGATCTTCTAGTGCGCCTCAGAGGCTAATGGCTCAAAGGAAATCTACTACTAGGAGTTAGATTGCACATGGCATCATTGATTGTGGTCGATTCTCACATTTGTGCATCCACATGTGCTCATTGGCGTGCACATGGCGTGTAAGTGTATAGAGTCCCCACCTAATCTTTAAGAAAAATAGTTTTTCTATGGTGATTAAGAAACCATTTAGATTTAACTCCATTTTTATAAAAAAATGTTTCTAACCCAATTGAAATGGTTGTTCTTATTTGAACCAAAGGAGGTTCGAGGATTCATGATCTGATAAAATAATTTTTATGAAAAAAAGATTTTACCATTTTTAGATAATAACTTTTGGCTTAAAAAGTGTGATTTTAGATAAAACGAATTTCATGTATGCATGAATTGGTATTTATGGTACATGAACAGTTAAGCATGCCAAAATGATGCCAGGATAGGATATTATGCAGGTAATTGTCATATAAAGCAAAATAAAGATAAGATTTGCCAGAGATCTTCCCTTTAGCCCAGGGAAGGCACAACGGAAAAAAAAAAAAACAATAGTAATCATAACATAAAATAATAAAAATTAGGGGATCTTTCCTCCATTCTTATGATATGAGAGGAGCACACATTCCTTAAAATTAAATTTAATAACAGTAATAATAACAAAATAGATACAATAGATCGAATGAAAATAATATAAAAAATATAACAAAAAGAAATAAAAAGAAAATAAGGTTTGGAGTTGAAGCCGTGAAATGGCTTGTCAGCGTATCCCTTTGAATAGGAATCAAACCCCACACCATTCTCCCTTCTCGCGAAGGGTTAGGGGCTATTATGATAATAGTGGGTGGTTTGATGTTCAGTAGCTAATCGATTTTAAATTTATAATACAATTAACAATTAAGCTATCAATCAATTTTTATCTTTGATTAATGAAAAATGATTTTCGAATGTGTCACCTAACTTCATTTTAGGGTTTGATTGTTTTTAATTTATGAAAATCTACTTTCCATAAACATGCCTTAATTTAAAATAAAAGGGTTTCAGTTTGAATTATTTCAGAAAAGGGCTTAATTGAATTGTTTTAGAAAAAATAATTATTTGACAAATAAAAAATGCCTTATCATTTTTAGGGCTTAATTCAGAACAAAAAGGAATTAGAAAATAGTGTACCGTATTTACCTTTTTGCGGGACTTCAGAATTAGTGGATCTAAAGGCTTAGTAAAACCTAAGCAGGTCTCCGTTGTTTTCGGAGAGTAATGGAGGAGGACTATCTGAAACTGGATTAAAAAATGACTGAACTGATGAACCATGACAAAATTTAGAAAATTGGATTGAATGGAAAAATGGTTGTGTTTGGAAATGATTTTTACTGTATTTCAGTGATTGGGGAGGCTAAAATGTGTATCAGAATCAGAAATGAGGTTGTGTGAAAAAATTATTTTATGTTATGTAAAATGACATATTTATAGGGGATCATATCAAAACCCCAAAAAATAAAAAAATCACGCGTGAAGAGTGTTACACACTCGACAAAGGTGTCATGCAAGAGCACCAGGCTTCACGCATCCGTTGGGTAAGATATGCTTGCACAGATCATGTCACATACGTGCCTGCTCTGTCACACATGCGTTAGGTCATTCATGCTTGTGGCATGTCCTTTATGCCTATGTGCTATGTCATTTCAGGCCTGGGTTTCTAGGCCTGATTTTCTGGGTCTGTGTCAGTCTGGTCCGATTAGATATTTTGGCTTTTCTGGGTCCATTTGAAGTTCAAATTGAGACTGGTTAGATCTATTGGACTCTTATTGGCGGGTTGGATTTAATGGTGCTAAAATTAGGATTCACAGCTTCTCTCCTTAGTAGTCATATTTGGGGAAACATGACTGTTAAGTGTGAATGCATTTAATGCAGTAGTTGAAGATTTACCTACAAAAAGGGCTATGGAGCTTCATTTTCCACTCACCACTTCATTTCTTTCATTTTAACTTTTAAAAGCTCTCTCCTTCTACCTTTGCATGATACTGACTCACACTTTCAGGGAGAAGGAAGAATTGTCTGCACAGCTAAGTGCATCTCTAGAGGGGGAAGTGATTCCAGATTTTACTGCCCCTTCACTCAACGACATTGTTGATAATCCGCATATTAGTTATACAGTGGAGGAGTTAATTAGCAAGGTACCTGAGTCATCTTTAAGTCCATCAGACTCCATTGCAGTCCATTACGAGAGTGGGATATTACCGATATGCATAGAGCAGACCTGCCTATGCCCATAAATTTCGATTTGCTAGAGGATCACTAGGCACATGCGAGCTGGCTTGACTTTCGAATGGTATGTATTTTCCCTGTTTATTTCATGTCGATTTTTTTTCCACTCGTATTTTATTTTTATGCCAAAACCAAATAGAGTTAGTAACAAAAATGGGAATTGAAAATGATGGAATTTACTGTGTACCTGTAGTAGGGCAATGTTGACTAAAAAGGTGGCAGGTCTCTCCTAAGCGACGTGATTTCTTTTCTAAGCACTCGTGAGCCTTTTGCTAAGCACATTGCCCTATCCCACCTGATGGGTTGGTTGAGTTTAGACATTGGGTGTGCCTCTGATAGGAATTTTATGTACACTCTCAGTGAGAGGTGGTGGCAAACCACCAATACTATTCATTTTTTGGTGGGGGAGATGACGATGACTTCCTTCGAGTGGTCATGTTTGAATGGTATGCGGTTCAGGCATCGACCTGTTGTTTTTTATATGCGACCGTGTCCTCACCATGTGCTTAGTGTTTTACTAGGAGAGCAACTGGAAGTTAACACTCACAGGTGCATTTCGAGGACTGATCTGCTTCATCTGCTGACCTAATTGAATCTGGTGGATTATATTGTGTATTAGTGTGCTAGGGTTTGCCTATTAATCATTTTATTGACCACATTTTTGTACAATGAATTTGGCTGGGTTGATATGAAGATCCTACCTTCGATGGTGGACTAGAGGGAGCTCGGAGAGTATGACTGGGTTAGAGCCGATTTGGTTGTGGCATACAGCGCAATGAGCCTGATGTTTGAGGTCATTCAGGTAGCTATTCCAATGACTGGAATTAAATGGGAGGTCAGTATTTCCCTTTTATTTCCTTCGCTTTAAGGTTTTATTCATTTGTTGAATCATCTATGCATCTGTTTTTCTACAGCTTTTGGCCTTTTCCAATATATGTGCTATTAGTGCTATTTCTTCTTAGACTTTTCTTTTTCTGATTATCAACATATTTTGGCAACCTTTACTCAGGTATGTTCTAACACCCTATACCTATATTTTTGGTAGATTTTTTATTTACTAACTCAATTGATGCTCAGGTCATCTGGAATCATTTTCACATGGTTGACCTTGGGATTATGGACCTTGATGCTGTTGGTATTACCACCACCCGTAGATGGATTATGCTTAGCTCTACTTGTTTGATAGAGTTCTTCCTTTGCGAGCGAGTGATGGCTCAAACGATCGAGGAGAGAGTTGTGCCTTTTAACCTTCTCGAACAAATGAGAGTCAATGTCAGCTGCTTGTCAGGACTACTAGCGACTGGGTAGAGCCCAAGAGGACTATTTGCTCATAGATGCCTCTTATTAGGATTTCCAGGTATCTCTTATGATGGTTGGGATGACCCCATTTTGTGTGGACCATGGTCATGCCAGGATGGGAGGGACTGAGCCTTTGAGATGGAAATCAAGTAGTAGAGGTAGTTGTCCAATTGCAGCCAGTTATCGAGCTACTCTGTCATAGAGTTATAGCTCTTCGGGTATGGGAGCTTCTTCTTCTCGTATGTCAACCAATACAAGTCAGTCTTGGCATGGGCTACCTCTGATAGCTGATTACGTCCCTTACACAGATGCGACAGGCACCAGCCAAGTCCATTATTTTGGCCACAACTACTTGTCGGGGACATAGAGGGTGGAATTTACTCAAATCCTGAGCCTGGAATGTTTCTCAGCCCTTATGTTAGCTTAGCCCTTTCCTTTTGATAGTTTTTTTTATCTCTTGTATATTTTTTACAGGTTCCTAGCTTATTCCACGATCAGGGTGTAGACAACCACCAGAGTGCCATGTTCAATTTGAGCACTACCCTATCACAGGTCAGCATTCTGAGGAGTTAGGTGGAGCGGAGGGTTGTCCATCGATGTGGACCAAAGGGCGATCCTAATGAGGAGGACGCAATACAGGAGGCTGAGCCTGAGGATGATCCATGTGCATTTGACTATATTTGTGCCCCATTTATGGGCTTTGTAAAAATAATATTAGAATTTTTAGTGTAATATTTCTGAGGAAAATTTAAAACCTTGGTTTTCTTTCGATTTTGTGATTTTTTGACTGTGAGAAGATATTTTTCCTTAGAAAACTTATTTAAAATTTTTTGGAATGAAAATATGGCAAAAACAAAATTGGATTGAGTAAAAACGAATTATTTTGACGGGTCGAATCAACACATGTCATGTGGCAGCCCACACATGCGCCACGTGGAAGCTTACACATACGCTAGGTCTGTAACGCATGCATGAAGGCAAAAATTCATGTGTCTTGGCCAAAATGCATACAGTTAGGTAAAAACGCGTGCGTTTTGTTCCTAAACGAATGCTTCAGCCTCCTAAACTCAATTTTCTATCTCGTTTCACGTTCCACTATAAATAGAAGTACAAATTTCAATTTTTGAGTTAGAAAATTACTGGGGATTGAAATTATTTCACAGAAAAAGCTAGTTTCTTTTCTTTTTGCCCATAACATGGAACTGTTTTTCAGTCATGCGATGCTTGGGTGGTGTCAGAAGCTAGGCAAAGTGAGCTGAATCAACCTGGGGAAATACGACATGGTAGCTTTACCAACTTTGAGGGGTGTTAGGATAGACTGGGATTTTCTAAATTCTTGTATTCATTTTTAGGATCCTATTGATCACGTATTCCACTTCGGAGCTATAATGGACGAGATGTGTCCAACTTTTGAGAAGTTTTCCTTTTTTTACTTGGGACAGACCCTGAGGCTAACCTGGCTATTCTAGTTGAGCAGGTAGGCTATTTCAACTCATTTAAAAGATTACTTGGTTTGAGTACCAAAGAGGCTTCAGGCATAGTGACAGATAATTTGGTGGACCTGCCTAAATTGGCCCATATGTTTTAGGAGGAATAAAAAAAAATGACTCTGCATGGATGACCCAGAGACTGAAGGCCTATACTTTTGGATTAACGGCGGGCTATATTTTTCTGGGCCTAATCAGATGGGGGGATGCTAGAGTAGTTGAGGTGATACCCTAGATGGGTGAAGGTAAGTCAATTGTGGGTATGATTTTAGCTAAAATACTGCTGAGCCTCAACTGTTATCATAGTTCACACTACAAAATTTTTTTTTTTACTGACGCCAATTACTGACGCAATTTTTTGCGTTAGTAATTACTGACGCCAAAATTAACGTCACTGACCCCTTCTGATGCAAAAAAAAAAATAAAAAAATAAACATTTACTGACGTCAAGTACTGATGCAATTTTTGGCATCAGTAATTACTGACGCCAAAAATAACGTTACTGACCCCCCTACTGAAGCAAAAAAATTAATTAATTAATTTACTGACGCAAATTACTGACGCAATTTTTGGCGTC
>CAOJBK010388790.1:0-14690 GCA_948294925.1 Codiaeum variegatum | reverse complement strand
AAATCATCATACAACCATGCATCTAAGCAATATTTTATGCCTTCCCCCCACCGACCCCCAACACCACACACATACATACACACACTTAAATCACACATTACCCTCAATGTGTGTGAAAATGAAAATAAGAGCGAGAAAAAGAAAATACTGCCATGAAACAGATGAATCCAGCCATCCATAAATAGTAATCCATGCTATGAAGTTTAGGATTTATGCTACAAATTAAGGTTAGCTTGTTTTGGTTTCACAATGAAACCACAAAAAGAATATACAGTCATCCCAAATTTAAAAAATAAAGTAAAATAAAATAAAAAAGAAATAACTAAACAAACATAAAAAATAAGGAAAACTAAAAAATGAAATAAAGAGATTTGAGAGAGAGATAGATTGGCCCTGAACCGTGCATCAGAAGGTGGGTTATTAGATGCATATCCAGCCTCATCTTCACCCTTCATCTGGGCGTCTGAGCTAGAATGTGTCTCGGTGGCTAGAGACGCACTCTCATGAGTCTTTGTCTCTGCGTCACTGCTCTCAGGTACTTGCTCGACAGTGGTCGGTGATGGAGGTGCTTCTTCAGCAACTGATGTGACTGGGGGGATTAATAGAAATGGGGACCGTTGGAGTCCCAGATGGACCGACATGAGTCTTGGATGGTCGTGGAGGTGACTCCGGTCTCTTAGGATTTTTGAGGCCTAAGTGCTTCAATATCTTTCTCATCACCTTGCCGAACCAACGACGATGCTTCCTTTCGTGACCCATCTCACCCAAAATCTCTTGTTTCTATTGGTAAATGTCTTCTAATGATACCCTAGGAGGCAAGAAAGGTCCAGTAGATGAGGCTCTAGCTGGTGGAGAAGGTAATGCTAGAGTCTTTAAAGATGGAGTAGGAGCTCGAGGCATCCGAAACCTTGACATGTGCATCATGTTGGATATGTATTTCCAGTTAAACAAAATCATATCACCACCCTTCCTCATTATGCTTAAGTGGTTAGCCACTTTGAGCCTCTTTGCCAACCAGGTGATATAGCTTCCTCCATGAAAACTGCCGTCACTCTTTGATGTCTTAGCTTGATTGAAGAGCATCTTCACCAATCATTGACTAATGTTAAGGTTGATGTGCTTCTTCATTACATACATATAGAAGAGGTCTATTATTGTGACATGCCTCTAAGAACCGGTGCAAGGAGCAATTGACCTCTTCACCCATAGACTGAAATTTGGAGGCTTTCATTTTCCCTCTTTCCAAGGCTCCTCCAGCAGAAGCAAACTCTCTCCAAATGTCCTTCAGTCTTTTATGAACTCTACTTACCTAATCAGAGGAAGTATTGGCAAAAGATGCCATTACAAGATCCTCCAGTTTGTAGATGCCAAAGTCAATAGCCAGGTCGGCTATACTCTTTATGAACGTCTTTAGCCCTAATCGGAAGGTTATGTATTGTGTTGTCAAGCTTGTTTCCTTTCGATCCATGTCTAGAGTATAAAGGAACTCAAGTGTGAGCTCCTGATAAGTCGGATCGACAATATCATAAAATTCCCTCCAACCAGGTTGCAATATCATAGCTTTAAAATCTGCCTCCCAGCCTCATCCTTTCATGTTGGTCCAGTCCATCGAATAGGAGGTGAACCACTTCTTATTTCCAATCAACTCCAGCCTATCCTACTGTTATTTCCCCCCAAATAGGACAGAAGGGTGGTTCGGGTTGTATGCCAAAACCTTTTTCCCCTTTTTAGATGGAGCTTGAGTGGATTTCCTCAGGGGTTGTTACCTCTTGGTGGGAGGGCTGGAGGAAGTAGGATGTTTGCCTGCTGCTTTGGATGAGGCGACGTCCTTTGATGGTGTTGAAACTTTGCTCATTTCTGCAAACAAAATCAAACGAAATGCCAAGCAAAGTAAACCAACACCATTAGTGGTTAGTGCAAAAATTTGGCATGGTAACGGTTAAGATTAGACCATTACCAACCTGTAATAAACATAAACTAACCATACAAGAAAATAGGCCCAAACACCCTAATCAAATTCCCCATACACTTAGCACATTCCATACATAGCACACATATTTGGCATATTAGAGCAAAAGTGCTCGGTGTGGTGTGTGCACAAGAAAATGTAAATAAAGTGAGAGGGGATCATTTTTAAAGTTAACCAATTCCAAAATCCTTTAAAAATCAAACAAAACTTGACCCCTAACTCACTTAGCCATTTTATCAAACACTTGGTGACACACAATGCAAATGATAACTAAACAATGTTCAAGGCATTTAAATCAAAATCTATAGGATTCAAGTGAAGAAATTTGACAAACTAATGAATGAAAAATCCCAACACACAACCATCAAAATGGTGCAAAATAACACCATTAAAAGAATAATCAAACTGAATTAACATATAATAACAAGATTTATGAACTAATTTCAACAAAAAATTAAAGATAAAACAACACTACTAAATAAACTTAACATACCCTAACTAAACAAAACAAAAACTACAATAAACAGAAATGAAACAAATACTAAAAGAACATTAATTCCTGGAAGAAATTGATGAGAAAAATGCCTTGAATGTTGAAAACTTGGAGTTTGAGAGAGATTGAAGTGTTTGAGAGGGAGTATTTTCAAATTTTTGTGAGAGGAGGTGTGAAATGCTCTATTTTAGGGCTTAAAAACTAGTTTAAAACATGAAAAATGGGCCCCTTTTATTTCAATACAGAAGGCTCTCACGGTCTTAGTCACGGACCGTGAAGGTTCCCATGAGAGGCCTCTATACTGGTTTTCAAGAACTGGCATGGATTACCTCTACCCGAGTGACCCCAGCCCGTGCTTGCCTTCAGTTCCTACTCTAGATAGCTCTCACGGTCTCTGTCACGGCCCATGACGGGGCCCGTGGGGAGCTACTAGACTAAAAAAAAAATTCAATTATGAAGTCTTATCTCACGGCTACGGTCATGGCCCGTGAGGAGGACCGTGACAGGCTATTGTATCCAAAGTTTTTACTCCTTTTCATTCATATGCTTACCTTGGTTTGAGCCATGGGTTTTTGGGACATTCTATGACTCGAACAACTCACCTTTTCGACTGAATACAACCCATAACACTTGTAACCTTCACATCAAGTGTTAAATCTATTTTCTCTCAAATAACTCAACATAAATCAACTAAAACATACAATGAAATAAATTAAACACTAAATCAGTGGGTTGCCTCCCACCGAGCACTTCTTTAACATCATCTTAGCTGGACGGTAGGTGAGGTTGTCACCCCACCTCTCGTGTCGCATTATAAACTCCATGGCACCCACATTTACCAGGCCCAAAACATTTCACCTCAATGGTGCTATGGAGTTTTATGTTTAAGTACTTTAAACATGACTCTATTATGCATTTAGGAAGCCATACATTAGCTCCTCACTTAAGGTTTACCTCTTACTTCCTTTTTGACTTTTGCTCACTTCTTTCATTGCCCACCCTTAGGCTTCACAGCTTTGAACTTTGGAAGCTCCTTTCTCTCCATCTCATTCCTTTTCAGCATTTCCTTGCCCTGTTTTGACACACACTCAATAACAACATTATTATCCAATTTTAAACTCCCTTTTGAGCTTTCATTTTTAACTACTGACATGCAAGAATTAATTTACTCATGGGGTGGTGTGTGTGTGTTAAATCCAGGAAGTTGGAAGACAATTCTTTCATCGAAAACTCTTAATGTTGTCTTTACCTCATGCACATCAATGATGGCACGAGCTATGGCCAAGAACGGCCTACCCAGTATGAGAGAGTTGTCGACCCTATCTTCCATCTCGACAACAAAGAAATCAATAGGAAAAATAAAGTGGCCGATCTTTACCAACACATCCTCAATGATACCTTTACGATATATAATAGACTTATCCCCTAATTAAATGCTTAGGTGTGTTGGGTTGGGCTCACCCAATCCCAAAGTCTTAAAGACTTGGTAAGGCATCACACTCACACTAGCCCCAAGATCAGCCAAAGCTCTATCAATATTTAAATTTCTGAAAGTACAAAGAATTATGAAACTCCTAGGATCTTTCAAATTCTCCTATAGTCTGTGGAGATTGATAGAGCTTTCCTCTGATAATTGTACGACAAACACCTCCTTAAGCTTGCCCTTCTTTATAAGTAACTCCTTCAAGAATCTTGCGTACTTTGGCATCTGAAAAATAGCTTCTACCAAAGGGATATTAATATGTAGTTACTTAAAAAGTGATAGAAACTTACTATAATCAGGATCCCACACATTTTTCTTAAGCCTCTCTGGATATGGCAGAGTGAGAGATTCAGGTCTTTTTATCTTTTTCTCTTTAGCTTTCTCTTCTTGTCCCATCCCTTTTCCACCTTCATCAACATGGTTCCCATTCTCTTTCTCTATTCCACCATCCACTTGGATTATCACACTTAGCTTTTTAAGCTTTTCCAAGTTCTTCCCATTCCTAAGTGTGATAGCCTTCAGCTTTGCCCTAGGATTCACCTCGGTGTTGCTAGGTAGTGTACCCAGTTGCCGCTCACTCATCATTATAGCAATTTGACCCACTTAGGTCTCAAGTTTCTGTAGTGAGACCTTGGTAGTCCTATTAATGACATCTTGTGCTTGAAATCTTTTTTCATTAGCTAGCATATATTCTTTGAATATCTCTCCCACATCGCTTTCCTTCGATGGAGGAGCTTGTTATTGCATAGGGGCTCTTGGATGGTATATGAGTGAAGGAACCCTCTGCTCGTTGTTGTTCCTCCAGGAAAAATTGGGGTGATTTCTCCACCCAGGACTGTATATGTTTGAATAGGAGTTGTGACCTCCCTTCTACATATTCATAATATAGTTAACTTGTTCCTGGCCCCCACTTGAGCCTCTTGAATCAAAAGAATCTAGCATGTCACACTCGTGCACAAGGTGGTCATCACCATAACTCTCATAAATTAGCACTTGTTGCCTCAAAGTGCCTGAGTTAAACACATCAAAGTTCTTATTTAGAGCTTAAATTTGAGCTGTCAGAGATGTGATCGTGTCAACGGAATGAATGCCCTGTGTCCTTAGCCTTAGTTGATCTTGTGGCTTGGGTAACCACTGAAAATAGGACTTGGACATTTCTTCAATAAGCTCCCACACTTCTTATGGCATCTTTAACTCCAATGACCCTCCTCCATATGCCAATAAAAGTTGTCTATTATTGTAATTTAAACCATTAGTGAAGCTTTCCACGTACTGCCACAGCTCAAAACCATGATGAGGACATCTAAGCAATAATTCCTTGAATCTTTCCCAGCCTTCATAAATTGATTCCCCCTCTGGTTATGAAAAAGAATAAATTTCTTGATGGAGCTTGGCGGTCTTTACTTAGGAAAAGTGCTTCTCGAGAAAAGCTACCTCCAATTGCTCCCAAGTTATGAAATGTTCGGTCGGGAAGGACTTCAACCACTTCTTTAGGTTATCCCTCAAAGAGAATGGGAACAACCTCAGCTTTATAGCATCCTCCGACACCCCTTTCATCTTGAACATATCACAGATCTCCAAGAACTCATCTTAGTAGGTGTGTGGATTTTTGTGAGCTAATCCTCCAGATTGACAGGAGTTTTGGATCATTTGGATAATGGTTGGCTGGATCTCAAAATTGTTGGAGTCCACTAGTGGCCTTCTAATCAGACCTCCAACATCATTTAGATCCACCCAGGTGAAGTACCACATGTTTCTCTGCACTTGAGGATCATTGCCATTCTTATTTCCATTTTCATTGCCATCTCCTATGGCATGTCTATTCCCATTTCCACCAAGATTATTTCTACCCTGATTTCCTTCCATCTCTATTTCAAGGTCTATTATACTCACTTCCAGGGAACCCTCTTCTATTTCTTGAATCGGTAAATTATCAGCTTCTTCTGAAATTGGATCACCTTCTTCCAAAGCTAACCTCCTCGGTTGCCACCCAATCTGTTGAATGATCTCATGAAATTTCAGCCTTATCCTTGTAATTCTAACTCTAATTTGAATTGATGATTCGCAATCCACCCTTAAGAACCTTCCTTGATCTATTTTTTCTTAGGTTTCTGTAGCCCTAGATCAACTTTGAATGAAGTTCGATAAGTGCTTTCTTAAGAGTCCAGTTAGAGTCCTTGAATCTGAAAATTTTATGCTTTAAATAAGTATCAGAGTGCTGTCACGGGCGGCTCTCACGGCCCGTGCCCGTGCCCGTGACAACTTTCCCTGTATTGTTACCTTTGGTCTGGTGAGAGGCAGTAAACTCTCATTGTCCCTGTCATGGCCCGTAATAGGGCCCGTGAGAAGCTACTGCTTCTCTGCGTCCTTGGCTTGCTGCTCCCACGGTCGACATCTTTCTCTGTCATGGCTCGTGACATCGGCTGTGATAGACCACTGTCTTGTATCCTTCAAACATTCCCACGGGCTGCTCTCATGAGCCGTGAGGCAGGCCATGAGCCTTCATTCTTTCACGCATTTTCTTTGTCTTTCAAGCCTGAATCTTGAAATAGTTTCTCCTAGCTTCGGAATCCAATTGATTACTTAAAAATGACTGAAGACACTAGAATAAACACATTAAATTCAATTTAACAAGTAAAATCATCAAGAATTTAGGGGAAAATAATGTATAATTTGCTAGTTATCATTCGCCAAACCCTCAAACCACTCAAAACATTTCTTAATTTTCTTAGAAAATGAACAAGAGATAAAAATAATATGTGTGTGTGAAAGAGAGAGAGAGAGAGAGATGTTGTTACTTACATGGTGAGAAAATCAACATGAGAAACAAGTTAATTCCATCTAAGAGAAGCATATAAATCAACATAGGTATACAAGTGGTTTTGAGGAATTGAAATCCAAGCAAAAAAGTCATGCATTACTTTAATATGAGCAAAGAGAAGTCGATTACTCTCAATTAAAGGCTTCAAGAGCATTGTTAATATAGGTTTTGTAGTTAAAGAGGAAAATTAAAATGCTAGAGAACCTTTACCTTGGCAGCGGTGGTAGCAAAATTAGGCAAAATTCTAAAGCAGTGGAGAAAAAGGTGGATGATGATGGGTGATGGTGAATTAGCTATCGAAGTTTTGTTCAAAAACCTCATTTGAGAACTTGTGTAGAGAAGGATTTGTTGTTGTGAAACAGAACTTCCATACGACTTCAATTTAATTTTGTTAAAAAACATTTTAAGCATTGGTTCCTTAGAGAAACTGAAGCAAATAACTTATTTTTAGGCATCAATTTCAATATAAGAATTGCAACTGAAAGTCAAAGAAAACAATAGGCTTTAATTGTGTATTAGAAACTGACGCTAAGAAGTTGACTTTATTCCAAAATCGACATTATGACTATTTTAGGCATCAGTTGTTCTGGCAACTGACACCAATCGTCTGATGCCAAATGATATATTTTTTAGTGGTGTTAACCATTGATGATAATGGCCAAATATACCTAGTTTTCACTTCATTTATTAGCCATTATCTGAGTCTAATTACTTTTGATGTGCTTGTTGTAGTGTGTTTTCAACTTTTATAGGCCAAAACCTTGATTCGGAGCTAAGTGGAGCAAAACATTGGAAAAGGAGCACAAATGGAGCTAAAACGAAGCAAAAATGGGCAACTCTAGCATTCATGTGTGATGGTTACAAGCATGAATAGTGCATGTGACCTAGTATACAAGGCAAAATTTAGTACAGCAAGCAGAAAGTCGCTCATGGTTACTTTTCATGGCCGTGAAGAGTGCCCATGTCCACCTTTCTTCTTACTATTTTTCAAGGCAGTTTTCATAGGTCCTTTTCACGCTCGTGAATAGGACACATGAGCTCGATTTTTTTAGCAATATAAAAGTAAAATTATAGAAAAAAAGGGTTTTTCTTGGTACTTTAGATCTAGGACTCACCCAAAAACCCTAGAGCCACCAAGAACTAAGAAATTGCATATTAAAGGAGAAAATTTGAGGTGGAGGTACACATTTTGATGTAATATTGAGCAAGATTATTAAGAGATTAGAGGATTGAGCTAAGGTTCCTCATGGGTTTCATGGTTTCTTTCCTTCTTCTCTTATTTTCTTATTCTTTCTTTGTAATTATGAGCCAAACATCACTTGTCTACCTAGATTAGACAAGTTTTAATTACTCTGTATGAATTAATCAATGGTTTTCTTAATGGAATTGAATTTTTGCATCAATTTGTCTTTGAATGAAATTTTCTACACTTTACATAGCAAAGCATGTTTGCTTGTAATGGTTGTTGCTTTTTCTTTACTAGAGATAGAAAGATTAAGCTTAGAACACTCACAGGCATATGGGTTTATTGTGATTGCTAGAGATAGATTCATAAACACCTATGATTTACTTTGATTCCTTGAATTACTTAATGTTTTGCCTATTTGAATGGGTTTATGAAGAGATTCTTCACTCATTACTTAAGGATTAGGGATTTAATTTCTTGAGAAAGGGTTAAATCTAGTTTTGAAGGAATACCCATTTGATGCTTGAATGAAATTTCATTAAGTTATTAATTTTTCTGCAATTGTGATTAAAACGAGTTGAAATCTAGGTAGACGCTCTTTCTCACGGTTATTTCTTCTTAGACCTTGCATTTTCTTAATTTTAGAATTTTAGTTTTTAGTTTTTAATCAATTGAAACCAACATTAATTATGAACTAGACAATAGTTTAAGTTTGAGCTAGTACTTGCATCGGTGTCTCTGTGGATCGACCTCGTTACTGCTATACTACCTAAACGATAGATGCGCTTGCCTAGAGCCATGGTAGAATTAGCCATTGAGCTTTATAAATTGAAAAACCAAACATCAAGTTTTTGGCGCCATTGTCGGAGACACTTGTGCACAATATTTGTGATATAATAATAACTATTGATCTAGTATTTATGTTTATATTTGTTTATTTTCATCTATTTTTGTTTATTTTTTCTATTTTACCTTTTTGTTTGTTTTAAGTTTTTATTTTTAGAAAAATTTCTCCATAGATGATTGGTACTATCAACAATGTAGTTCCTACCCAAATGAAGAATGGGGATATTCGAGAAATCATTATAACAACAATGGACACATCTATCAAGATGATTTCCCAAATGGATATGAATGGGAAGCACAAAAGAAGTCATCCTTTGAGCTTGCAGTGGAAAGATTAGTGGAGTCTACGAAGAATTGGAGGAAGAAGGTGCAAAACAAAAGTAATGCATTGGAAAATACCTCCCCAAATCAATTCGAGGTAGAAGCCACATTAGGGGATGATGAGTGAGAGTAAGAAGAGCGTAGGTTATAAGAGATGTTTGTGAAATTAGGGGAAGCTACTAATAGTAGATTTTAGAGCATAGATATGGTTATGGAAAACCAATAAGCCTCTCTTCGCAACCTAGGAGTTCAAGTTGGGCAAATTTTAAAGTTGCTAAATTTCTCACCAAAAGATAATTTACCCAACTATGCTACTACTATTCTAAGAGAGCAATAAAAGACCACTACAGCATGATGGTTATGGGATGATGATAGTGATGAATATGAGAATGGTGAGTAATATGACATGGATGAAGTGGGTACAAGTGTCGAAAATACCCCACCCATAATTGAAACACCCACCCCTCATTTAACCTAAATTTCAAATATTAAACACCATACCACACCATGCTTTACACCACTACAACCCTTCTCACAATGTTTAGTTGTTAGAGAAACAAGTATGTGGAAAGTACTTGTAATCTCTAAATCTTCTTTAGAAAGGGAAATATACCCTGTGAAGATGTTGGGACAACAATTGAGTACATTTGGAAGGATAATCAGAGATTTACAAGGGGTGGAGAAGAAGATGTCCTATTTAGTCTCTTTGAAGCTCAACCCGCATGCCCTATCACAAGTCAATAGGTAAAGCTCTTTGATGATGGTTCCAAACATCACAACCTCAGGTATGCACCACATGGAGAACCAAAAATATTGTCTATTGCTAAAAGAAGACTATATAAAGGCAACACCTTTGCATACTCTTCTCTTTTTTTTTTTTTATTTATAGAGGTCTTCAACATAAGGTTTCCTCTGCTTCCTTAGTGGAAGATGAATAACAATAACATCCAACTAATATGACGTTAAAGAAACACTAAATGAGAGGTAACCCAATAAGCATTTAAATTTTTCTTCCTTTAGTTTAATGTTTACTTTCTTGTGTATTATTTTATAGTAACCTTCACCTTCTTATTTTGTGGTTTCGATGTGAAACCCAAGTTAACCTTGGTTTGTAGTGCTGTAATTCTCTACTTTAGCATGGATTGTATTATTAAGGAAGGCTAGATAGCCTCTGTTTAAGGGCAGTAATCTTCCTCCCCTCGCTTCTTTATTATTTTTACACATATTGGAGGCAATGTGTGGTTTAAGTGTGGGGGTGTTAATTATTGTATGCATGCAATGGTTGTTTGATTAGTAACTTTTAGTGATTTAAATTTTTTTACGATTATGCATTAATGCCCGAGATATGAATAGCAAAACTAAGCACATAATAGGATTCTAAAATTGGACAAAAAAAATTTTAAATCACTCAAATAGATATTAGTTTTCACAATTAGTTTTGCACATAAAACTTAACTCCATGAATTATCTCATATGGCAAGCTCCGCTCATGTAACTATGATATGGCTTCACATGTTGATGAAAGCTTGAATCCTCCACTAAAAATAATCAATAATCAATCAAATCCCACATACCATGATTGGTTTAGAAAGGATCAGCTAATGTTAAGTTTCATAATTGGCTTAATTTTTTAGAATCCCGACCACCCAAAGCCCAAAATTTCTGCATGTCTTGCGTACATAAATGTTGATCCAAAAATCGTGGGCCTAGATAAGCCCAAATATTTTGCTCTTTTTCTTTGGAAAATTGCAAATGAAACAGAAATTTACACGACCCCATGCTAAATTGGTTTTGGGTCATACCAGTCTCTGGACTTAAATTACTTACCACATGGGGAAAAATGAGAGTCTCTGGACTGAAATGGTGAAAAATGCATGACTTGGATAAGTAACCACATGGGCCATGTAGATCTCCATTTCTTCCAGTTTTCACAGTTAATTTTCATAATTAAGTGTGTAACTCCTGTCATTATCTGATAATTTTGAGAGTTATTAGAAAATTAAGTGTAGTTATTTTCTGAAACTCCTAAAATTTTGCCCCATGATTATAAATAGGCTGCTTTCCTCCAATTTGGAATACACTCATTACATGAACAACAAAAAATCACATAGATTTTACACAGAAAATATAGTTTTCTACGCTTGTTTCCTATCAAAACTCTCTCGATTTAGGTTCATACACTGTCAAGTTCGACGGAATTTCTTGCTATTACTAAGCAAAGGAATTCAATACTCATTGTATCCTGAAAAATGGACATTGTTCAAACCTACAACAAAAAGTGGTGATGAATCTGTTTTAAGGAAACTAATTGAATCAGGCCTCGTGTTTCCTTGCCTTTATTTATGTGAATGATTCTTAATGCTTTGTTTATCACATAAATGTTTTTTTAGGTTAATAACAAATTCTTAATGCTTTGTTTATCACATAAATGTTTTTTTAGGTTAATAACAAATTTCTGCAGGTGCCTCAACTTGTTATAAAAATGAATGAGCTTCAATTCTTGAATCATTTATGTAAGCTAAATAATTATGGTTTTCTTTTCTGCAGTTTATCAATTATAATTATTTATGCTAATAATTATTTTCTGAAGTGATTAATTTGAGTTCAAAACTGAATATGTTTCCGTTTTGATAGGCTAAATAATTCTTTATGATTATTATTTGCTATTGGGTTTTCTGTAGATTTTTCCAATTTTTTTTAATGTTAATCATAATTGATTTACTGATCATTTTTCTGCAAAAGTTTTGGACTAGTATAGTAATTGAATTAATTTTAGTTACTACCTTAACTGTTTCTGTTTCTTTGGGCTGGTAAAGAATTGAATGTGTTTCAATTCTTCCTTAAAAATTACTATTGTAATTTTTATTATTTTCTAGTTTTGTTCATCCTTCTGTTTTGGTTTGTAATAATTCTGTTTAGAAATATTTTGCTATATTTTGCAAATTTAGTTGTAATATCAATGTTCTATTGCCTTGTAATAGTAATAGATGTATTTTCTGTAATTATCAAATTTAATTGACTTTAGCTATAATTTGTGAAATTACAGCCCATACAAAGGAATAATTCTAGTTTCTATTATTTTATAGTTATTTTCATCCTTCTGTTTTGGTTTGTAATAATTTTGTTTAGAAATATTTTGCTATAATTTGCAAATTTAGTTGTAATCTCAATGTTCTATTGCCTTGTAATAGTAATAGCTGTATTTTTTGTAATTATAAAATTTATTTGACTTTAGCTGTAATTTGTGAAATTACAGCCCATACAAAGGAATAATCAATTGTGTATTGATTTTTTGTTTGTTGTCTTTCTACAATCTTAAAACAGAAACTAATCAATTGTGCATTGATTTTGCTTTCAACAATCTTAAAATAGATTTAGGAATTTAGATGGTACCTAAATTACCTATTATGGAAAGATAGAACCCTCCGGTCACTTGTGTGGTGAATACCTCTGTAGTAAAAGCCTCTGTGGCTAATGCTGTTATGAAAGAAATAGTCACCTCTGTGGTGAATGCCTCTATATCTATGATTGTCACTTCTAGGGTGAAACAAATAGCGTGTGTAACAATAAATGGAAAGTATTCAAAGAAAAAAGTTGATTTCCAAGGGAAATGTAGCAAGTGTGACAAGAAAGATCATAAGGCATCAGAATTCAAAATGTTAAAGAATCATTGTGTTGCTGACAATCTTTGTGCTATGATTATTGAGATGAATTTAGTAGGCTCAAATCCTAACAAATGGTGGATTGACACTGGAGCTATTAGACATGTGTGCTCAGACAAAGGACTGTTCACTTCGTTTGAAGGTGTGAACAATGGAAAGAAGCTATTTATGGGTAACTCTGCCACATCTGAAATTGAAGGTCAAGGAAAGGTGATTCTGAAAATGACCTCTGGAAAAGAGCTGACTTTGAACAATATGGTGCTCGTGCTTGAGATTTGGAAGAACTTGGTCTTTGGATCACTTTTGAACAAGAATGGGTTCAAAATGGTGTTTCAGTCAGATAAAGTAGTTTTTTTTCCATAAATGGAATGTATGTGGGAAAGGGTTATGTTAGTGAAGGGCTTTTCAAGCTCAATGTAATGATTGTTAAACCAAAAATGAATAATAAAACTAGCTATTCTTTTTATTTGCTTGAGTCTTCTAATCTATGGCACAATAGATTAGGACATGTTAATTTTAACTCTTTGTAAAAATTAATTAACATGAATCACATTCCCAAATTTTAAATTGATTTAAAACATAAGTGTGAGACTAGTGTTGAGGCAAAACTAACAAGGTCATCCTTTCAAATGATTGAAAGAACAACATCACCATTTGATTTGATTCACACCGATGTGTGTGATTTCAAGTCAATTCAAACAAGAAGTGGTAACAAGTACTTCATCACTTTCATTGATGATAGCACAAAATTTGTCATGTGTATCTAATGAAAAGTAAAGATGAAGCCATATAGAAGTTTGTTCTCGATAAGAATGAAGTTGAGAATCAACTCAATAAGAAAATAAAAGATTTAAGAAGCGATCAAGGTGATGGGTATTTTGTTCCATTTGAGGTTTTCTATGAGCAAAATTGAATCATACATCAAGTCACAACTCCTTATTCACCTCAATCCAATAGGATTACTGAAAGGAAAATTTGTATTATTAAAAGAAATGATAAATGCGATGTTAATAAGTTCTGGTTTACCATAGAATATGTGGGGAGAAGTTGTGTTATCAGAAAATTTTATCTTTTAAATAAGATACCTAGAAAGAAAGAAGAGAAAACTCTATATGAGTTATGGAAAAATAGAGTCCCTTCTTACAAATACCTATGAATGTGAAGGTGTTTAGCTAAAGTAGTTGTACCACCTCCTAAGAAGGTAAAGATAGGAGTGAAAACCATTGATTGGGTTTTCATTGGTTATGCACAAAATAGTAGTGCATATTGGTTTCTTGTGCATGAGTCTAAAGTCTCATTGATGTGTATTTTTCAGAGATTAATTTTTCACACCCGCAAGTGTACGGGATCTTATCAAGTTATAAAAATCGGTGAGTCTCGGTATCATTCTCCCAAGGGAATTTCGTGCAATTCGTTCAACCAATCACTAACTCAATCTCCTATTCTATTGTCTAGCTAACAATATTTTGTGATTTTTATGAATGAAGGAATTAAATAACAAAGCCGTAATAAAACACAGAGAAACTTGCAAATCAAATGAGGTAACTAAAATAGATTTTTTAAAACAATCTACCTAGACTTCGACTCATATTACTCAAATTGCATGGTCAATCAACACATCAACGAATATCACAATCAATCATTAAGTGCGGTTTTCCATCAATTATAGGCTTAAATCTTTCTCAAGCAATTAAACCCCTAATTCCTAAGTAATAAGAAGAAATCTCTTCTCAATCCTATTCAATTAGGAAAAGCATGAAGATCTAATGAAAAACATATGAACCCTAGGAGTTTGTGAATCTATCTCTAGCAAACACAATAATCCTATTAAACTCTTGAGTGTTCTAGGTTTAAACAATCTATCTCTAGCAAAGTTTAAACAACATAAATCAATCGACACGCTAGTGAT
>CAOJBK010388024.1:0-10728 GCA_948294925.1 Codiaeum variegatum | reverse complement strand
GGTTCTAAACTCAGAAAACTCGAAATAGTCACAAAAGTATCAAAGTCCCCCTCCTTTCAGCAATAATCTGGCTTTTATAGTGTTGGAGAATCAGAGGTCATGGGCTTGAAGATTTCCCGTGAGATTACCTGTGAAAAGCCTTTGAGAAATAATAGGCAACAGAGTGGTCACAGGCGTGAAGATTACCCGTGAGCCTCTTGCTGTTCACTGGACAAAAATTACACTTTGGCTACTTGGTCACAGTCATTCCTCATGTTCATGACCATTGCACATGAGGTGCTAGATACTTGGTTTTTCCTCTATTTTGGGTACATTTTCACTCCCTTTCTTAACATTTCACTCTTTTTAGCTTTGGATCGATGATTATGCAAATATAGGCTGAAAACACACTTAAATAAACAAATCAAATGCAATTAGACTAAGATAATGGCTAAGAAATGATGTACAAACTAGGTATAATTTATCATTATCAATGGTCAATATCTCCTCTAGGAAATTCATGAAGGAATTTTTAGGGCTCACAAAGCTAGTGCCCCTTTGGTGAGGAAAGTCTTCATATATGGATACTACTGCCCCACGATCAAAGCAGATGCCAAATAGATTTTCAAGAAATTAAAAAAAATGCTTGATGCATTCAAATGTAAATATAAAACTAGCTACTCCTCTTTCCTTGATTTGAGTGTACTAGCCATTTTGCCAGTGGTGGTTTAACATTCTGGGTCCTTTTCTTTGCTTAACCAAACAAGCCAAATTATTTATCGTAGAAATTGAGCATTTCTTAAAGTGGCTAAATGATGAACCTTTATCCACATTAATGCAAGGTAAAGTGACAAATTTTTTACGGAAGGCCGTCATTTGTAGATATCGCACTCCAAAAGTTGTCATCACATACAATGGGAAACAATTTGATTCTATATAGTTTAGATTCATCTGTGAGGGGTTACATATTGACCTTAGGTTCTTCTTAGTGGTTCATCCATTAATGCATGGGAAAATTGAGGTGACCAATAAAACTATTCTTCGAGGCCTCAAAATGAGGCTAGATGATAAAAAAAAGGTCTATAGGAAAAAGAAATATATAATTTCTTATGGACTTTAGGACCAGTCTAAGGTTATTGATAGGAGAGACCCCATTCTCACTCATGTTTGGCTTAAAATCCTTAGTGTCGTTAGAGAATATTCAGCCTGATTTTAAAGTGAGATTATAGATTAGGTGGATTAGAAAAATAAAGGTGGACTACCTTAGGTTTTGTAAAAGAGTTATGAGACTAAGCATATGCCATGATGGCTTCTTATAGGTAAAAAGTTGCTTGATACAATGACAAGAGGGTTCACTATAAGCGTTTCTAAGAAGAAGACCCAATGCTACGAAAGGCTAAACTAGTGAGAGGAAATGCAAGAGTTGGGAAATTATTATATAACTAGGAAGGTCCATATAAAATTAGAAAAGTTCTAAGGTTGATGGCTTACTAGCTAGAATATTTTAAGGGGAAAACTCATCCACACACATGTAATATGGATTATTTGGAGAAATATTACTAGTGAATGTTATGAAAAATGTTTATTTGTAATTCATGTATTTCTATATGTATGGTAAATCTAGAATGAATGATAAGGGTGCTAAGACAATATCGACATAGTTGGGATGGCTAGGTTCACCTACTGAGTCTTGTCAATTTTAAAGAATGTATATTGCATTTCCTTCACAATGATTAATAAAAAATCATATAGGATTTCATTATCAAAAAATATATCTCATTTTATTAACTTTATGGAGATATTTATTTTAAAAAGAAAGTGGAAGAAGCTCATCTAAAGGGCGAATAAGGTGCTTCACAAAGCCTTAAGCCTTATCTATTGGTTTGGCAAGATTCTCCAAAGTTTATAAAGCTCACCTAAAGGGAATGTAAAAGACTTTATGAAGCCATTAGACTTTTTCATTGATGAGGCAGGTGATATTTGGCATAATATACTATATTTTCCCCATATACTTGGTTGATTTTATGCTAAGATTATACAAATTTTGGAGCTATGCAGCAATATTTCAAAATTCAAGTGAGAAAATTGAGGTGAAAGTGTTATTTTTGAGCAATGGAGCACATTTGAAGAGCTCATGAGCAAGCCTCACGGTTGTGAATATAGCCCATCAGCCAAGAGGATGGTCCTGTACCTATTAGAAATTGAAGAAATTTTCAAAGCAGTCTCACAAGCAGGCCTCACAACCGTGAATGTTTCTTGTGAGCAAGAGGGTAGCTGTTGTACTGATGTGAAGTCGAGAAAAATTGAAGAAATAGTCTCACGGGCACCTCTCCTGACCCGTGAGACTAGCCCTTGAGATGCCAGAGAGCTGTTATACTAAGCGTGAAAAAAGAGTGGAGTTTGGGGCTTATGAGTTGACCTTACGCCCTTGAGTGCTTGGAAAAATGTAGTATAAAAGGAAAACATAATAGAAAAGTTGGGGATTCTTGGGAGTTTAGATCTAGGACTCACCTAAGAAACCTACAGTTGCGAAGAACCAGAAAAGTGCCGATCAAGGGAGTAACTTGAGATGGAGTAACACATTTTTTATTATCTAAGATTGAGCTAGATCATCAAGAGATTAGAGGATTGAGCCAGATTTCTCCATAGTTTCCTAGTTTCTTTCTCTCTTCTTTTAATTTCTTGTTCTTTCTTTGTTACCATAAACTAAATCTCACTTGTCTACCAAGATTGGACAATTTCTAATCACTTTGTATGGATTAATCAATAGTTTTCTCAATGAAATTCAGTTTATATATCAATTTGTGCCTTTTAGTTAAATTTTTTGCACTTTACATAGCAATGCATGCTTGCTTGTATGGGTTGTTGTTCTTTCTTTACTAGAAATAGGAAGATTGAGCTTAGAACACTCTTAGGAACATGGGTTTGTTATGAATGCTAGAGATAAATTCACAAACACTTAGGCTTTTATTTTATTCCTTAAATGCTTAATGGTTTGCCTAATTGAATGAGTTTATGAAGAGATTCTCCACTCATTACTTAGAGATTAGGGATTTACCTTCTCAAGAAAGAGTTAAATCTAGTTTTGAAGGGATACCCATTTTATGCTTGAATGAGATTTCATTTAGTTTATTGATTAAACTTGAAATTGTGATTAAAATAAGTTAAAGTCTAGGTAAACGCTGCATATCCTTGTTGTTTCGTCTTAGGCCTTGCATATTCTTGCATTTACTCAATTTTTTTAATAAGAATTTTAATTTTTGGTTAAAACCAAAATCACATTAATTGTGAGCTAGACTATAGTAGAGGAGAGTGAGCTAGTACTTGATTGATCAACCAAATTTTCCTTAGAAGAATGATTCTAGGACTCATTTGGATTTACTACTTGGTATGACTTCGTGCACTTGTAGGTGTTGCGGTTTGCGCGCATCAACAGGCTCTTCCCAAAGTCCATAACTAAAAGCTGAGCAAAAGACTTCATAAAGCCATAAGCCTTATTGATAGATAAGGTAGGCAACTCTCAAAATCCATAGAGCTCACTTAAAGGGCAAGAAAGAGCCTTTATGAAACCTTGAGCCTTATTTGAAGATGTTAACTCTAGGTTGTGCCCCTCCTTTTTAATAAGAGTCTAATGGATTCTATTTTTTAAGATTAAAAAAAAAAACTAAAAGGGAAAAAGGGTATACATGTACTTTTAAGACCTCATCATGTTCCCTCAAGCTGAGTTACTTGGAAAATGAGTGGTTCATTTGATCAATTTTTCATAGCGGGTGGAGCCCTTGATCTCAGTGTATGATTTCAATAAAGTGAAGATTACTTGAAAATATAAAATATTTTAGAGTTTTCAATCCATGACCCATTATTTAAGGTCCATAAATCTACCAACCATGGAAAAAGATTATGAATTTACAGTGAATCAAAGCCTTATATTAGATGAACAAAGTTTCATGCCATATGGTAACTCTTTTTTATTTTTTTAAAATGTCAATTTTAAGGAATTCAATTTATGAGCACTCATCCAAGATCCCTAAATTCACCAACCATGGAAAAGGATTATAGATTTACAGTGAATCATAGCCTCAAAGGTTAGAGGATGATTTCTCACATCATCTTTGGAAAACCTTAAAATCATTTTAATGAAAACATTTTTATGAGTCACCACCTTAATTTATTAAACAAAAACTAAGGAAAAAACTAAGTTGACTTTAATTTACTAATTTATAAAATTAGTAGTTTATCCCATGAATAAGACACTAAACCATGAATGTCCAAAGCTAGTTTAAAAATTATGTCATTGATACTAAATAACTAAAATTTAGTTGTTTTAAAAATAATTTGATTTTAAAATAGTTTCATATTGATGGTTCCATATTATATTGACCCCATAATATCCATTATAAGATGTGCATCATCATATGTATGATATGTAAGCGTGCAAGTTATGATGCATCAATTTATGAGGCCTCGTGTGCGACGTGCCTTAAAGAGTGAGATTAAGGAAACCATCCTCTTTGGATGGATTTTTCCTAGGTCGTGCAAATTGAGTCATCACTTAATCATTTTAGAAAAAGTGAATTTTTAAGGCTTTATTAAGGAAACCCAAATTTGAATTTAAGAAAAATCTACCTCTATGCCAATGGAAAAGGATGTGCCTTCAAACAAAAGATGAATTTATAAGCTCACAATTGGACAAAATATTGTGTAAGAAAACAAGTTCTTAACACTTTATCTCTAAGTGTTGTATGAAGTATGTTGAAAATAGTGTTTCATGTATACATGTATATGAGTATGGGATGATGCATGATCAAGATATAAACAATATAATCATGATGCATGAACAATAATAAGGATGCATAGGAATGAACACAATAATAAGTAAAAGGAAATATTACAAGACAAAAGATAATGAATAAAAGAGAGATCCTCCCTCTAGCCACTAGGGTACTAGGAGCAACACGCATTCTCTTGTGATAACATAATAAGAAAATAGTGAAATTACAAAAGAAAGGTTAGTAGTAATAACAATATAATAACAAAAGATTTGAAATAGAAAGGAGGAGGAAAAGTAAATTAAAATGATTTTTGAGTTGATGCCCTTAACAATATGGGGCATGCCTACATATCCCTATAAATTATAATCAAACCCTATGCAGTTCTCCCTTCTTTTAAAGAGGGGATTTTGGAAAAGAGTTTGGAATTTCAAAAGCTAATTATAAGTAATTAACTAAAATAATCCTAATTTAGAGTTAGGAAAAGGACATGATACCTTGGGTTTGCGGTGTATTTGAATTAGAGAGTCAGAGGGCTTTTGGAAGCTCGATCTTGTCTCCACCATGGAAACAAAAGAGAGAGAGAGAGAGAGAGAGAGAGAGAGTTCTTAGTTATCAGTTGCTTTGATTTTGAGATATTTGAATCAGACTGTGCTAAAGTGTCTTGGAAACTGAGCTAGAGGGTTATTTAATTAGTGAGAACAAGGTCAATATTCATGCTAGAAAGCCCCACTAGGCCCTTGCAGGCTTCGCAACTTGACTTGGTTCCTAAGGCTAGGTATGGTATGATTTTTTTTGTCTTGTTTGACATGTTTCTGAACTGGTTTTCACTGTCTTTAGGCTTTTTAAACTTGTTTTAAATTAAATTTTTATCTCAATTTGAATATTTGCATTCGTCTTAATGCATTAGTTAGTATGGTGCCAAATTTAGGGTTAAGAGTTGTTCCTTTTAGCAAGTTTGGTACTGATCAAGGATTGAACCTCGTAAGTGTAAAATGAAGGCATTTGGATTGTCTTTTGGAAAAACAAAAGTTACGATTGAGTTTTCGATGTCTGAGATGTTTACCATGTCAGTTTTTGGACTCAATTTTCTAAAAAGGTTCAAAAGTCGGGGCTTTGTGTTTAGTATGCTTTTTTTTTTTAATAGAAATTTTCCTATAAATAGCTTGAATTTCTTCATTTGTCATTCATTCCAAAGCTTTTGATTTTCCATTTTCTTCTCAAATTCTTAGACTTTTCTAGCTTTGTAGTTCCAAGTGCAGCAAGGAGAAGATAATTGGGATTTAGATGACAACCCAAATAAGTTCTTTAGAGCTTTTGCTGACATGTTCGAGGGAAATGAGGTACTAGAGACGGTGCTTAACCCAAACCTTCTAGTGGAGAAAGGGGGCCACAATAGCTTAACCAGTTATCCTAGGGTATGTTTTTGAACTTGTTCCATTTGATTTTCACTTTTATTTTCCTAGAAAACATATTAGGCAAGCAAAATAATAGGAATAAAAACTTAGAGATTGGAATTAACTTACAAGGTCATAGGTACACCCATAGGGGTAGTAGGGTTATATGATGACTATAGAGGCTTCTATTACATACTTCCCAGATGTTAATCATAGTATTGCTAGTGCATATTTGATGAGGTGGGCTAGGTTGGATGCCCACTGGACCCTAAAAATGTACTTGCCTTTTACATTGGCTAAGAGGCAATGGGACACCACCAATACCTTATACCTATCGATAGGTGAGTTAACGATGGCACTTGTCAAGCGACACTGTAGCATAAAGTGCCTTTTAGAGAGCATCCCTTTATTTTTCATGTTATTCAGAGATATGCTTAGAGTTTGAGGGAGCTTCTAGGGGTTATCCTTGAGGTTTACCTTATTATTACCAGGACTTGGCCATTGAGGCTTCTGAGGTGTATGGAGTGGGGGAATTTCCTTTTGGATGAATGTGCCAGAGTTTGTATCTTGATCATGTTGTCCTATATTCTTATGTACAATGAGAGGGACTACATTGACTTAAGGATCCTCGTTTCTTTGGAGGATCCGAATCAGTTGGGTGCTTACAACTGGGGAGACGCCGCTTTTGATACTTCTTATAGATCTATGGGCTCTATGTTTAGAATCTTCGAGACCAACATCTATTCCACTATGATTTCCTATGAGGTTAGTTTTACCCTTTCCGATTTTTGCTGTAATTAGATGATTTTTTTTATATTCTTATGATATGACTATCTGGTGTTTGTGTAGATTTTGGCATATCCTCACTTTCTACCTATTGCCTCTATTATTGAACACGAGGCCCATAACTATTTTACATGGGTCGAACATGGTGCAATTATTATTGGCAAGCACCACTAAGGACTTTCTCCTTCCAAGAGTAAAAGGAAGTCTTAGGTACATCCCAAATGGTAGGTTCAATGACGAGTTTACACTTTTTGATTAACATAAGTCACTTTTTGCTAATGATTTTGTTTTTTTAGGGGACTTAGGCTTCCTTTCACTTTAACCTAATTAGGGATGATATACCCATTACTAATTTGGACATCCTAGCTATTGGTTAGAGGACATTGTTTACTATAGCTGCAATAGAGAGTTCTATCTGGGTAAGCGGGCTCTGCCTTTGAGTGATATGGCTCCACCATTTAAGGCTTTCTTATGGTACATCTTCCTTAATTAGACGACATCATATTCACACTTTATAGGCATCATATTGATGTGTTGCATGCCTCCTCTTGGTCAAGGGGTTGGTTTAGTGCCTTTCCTCATATTGAGGCATTCTCAGAGTTAGATTACCAGTCAGGTTGCTACTTCTAGTTGTGTTTTAGCTTTAGGGGTGCTAGTGGTTCTATCCCTTAGGTAATTAGGCCTAGTAGCAGTAGGGATTCATCGATAGAGTATGTGACCTTTGTTGATCCTCAAGGGTTTCTTATCATCCATTACATAGGCAAACCTATCCATAGGGCTATACACCATCGAGTATGGATGCTTAAGAAGAGGTATGTACTTGATGAAAATTTTTATTCTGAATGTATGTACCTAGGTGATGAATTGAGAATCTTAACTGGTGATTGAAGAAAGACTCAATAGAGCTATGGCTTCACAAAGATGGATTGATTTATTTACATAGGTTAAAGTTCTCAACATAAAGGTATCTACTTTTGATTGATACCGATTTTCCTATCTCCTTCTAGACCTGTTATTAATCGATTTAGATTCAATGGCTCTTGGTTATTGGATGCTAATTATGAATAGGTTATTAGAAGTTACTGAGAGTAGTGTAATGGAAATGATATGTAGCAAAATATACTTCTTTTTGGGAAAGAATTATGGAGATGGGGAAGAAATTTGAATGAGAAATTCAAATAGGGGCTCTCTAATTGCAGAAACATCATGAGGGACATTAAGGGACATCAATATTCAGACATGTTCTAGATGCTAAAATCAACTAAAGATCAATATTTTCAACTTTTCAACAAAAATAAGAAAATTTTCAGTGGCAGAGGTCAAAACAGTTACTAATGTGACCTGATGATAAGAATAGCAGATACTTCCATGCTACTGCTACAATACAAAGGAAAAATAACAATATCAATAGGCTAAAGAACTCAAATGATAAATGAGTAAGTTAGGTGAAAGTACAGTCAGACATCTAAGAGGGGGTGAATTAGATTACTCCAAAATTTTCTTTTCTTTTTCTTGCTTATAGTTTCTTTCTAATGATGAGATGAATGAATAAACTATTTATCTTAGTTAACTTATGAAATGATTACTTTAAAATGCTTTATAAGAAGAAAAGGTTCAACTGCATCTAGTGAACAACTGAAACTGACTCCATTGCTATTTGGTTGTGCTTAGAAGCACCTTGAAGATATCCATCAGCAGCTAGCCATATAAGCTTTTAAAAGTGTATGCAGCTAATTAATTTATCCAAATGCCTTTAAGATGTAAATAGAATACTTAATGTATAAAAGTAATTAGGTCCAAAGATTTATGCAAAAAATATTTTTAGATGAGAGAGAGCATGATGAGAAATAGAAACCATAAAGAATAAGAGGCACAATAATTTTTTCCTAGTTCCGTACTAAGACCTGCATCCAGTCCTTAAGGATCACACCTTATGATTTCCCTATTTCAATGAGCTATAGAAAACCCTTTTACAGATTTAGCAAGCTAACCTAGATAAGGATCTATTCCTCACATAATCCTTCAAACCTTCATTAGGAATCTGAATAACCTCTCACCTATATCAGGGATAGATGGCCCTCACAGTCCATTATCAAGGGCAATTATGACTCCCCTAGAATCAACTTTTAGGTGCATAGGCCACCAAAGGGAGATTACACTTCAAATATGAAGATTTACAAAACAAAGTAAAAAGTACAAAATCCTATATGAATTAGCCTTAAATGTCAAGGAATTTGTATGGGTTTTTTTTTTATTTTATTTTATCTCAAATTAAGGATGATGCACAAATGTATTAAATTAATTTGAGATGAGTTAATGCATGAAAAATTCTTTTCTATAATGATTGAGAAGTAAATGCTCAAGAGACAAAAGGAATTTAGAGTATTAAATGCATCTCTTGAATTTTCAGATTTTAAAGATTTCTTCTCAAAGCATTAAATGCATGAACCACCTTCATTAATGAAAAAGTTTAGGTATTTATAGAAGGGAGATTGAAGGTGATGTTTTTAGGGGGAAATTTCGAAATTTAGAAAGAGAAAAAGGCTTAAAATATTTTTATCTCACAACCACTCTTTTTTTTTTGAAATATTGGATCTGTCTGCAACTAATGTGACAGGTGAGATAGATAAATGATTAAAAACCAGTCATGTCAGATGAATAGTGTTAGAATGGGAAAATAAACCTTAAATACATCTAACATATTACCGTTTGAACTAATAACTTAGAATAATGTTTTGAAATATTGTTTTATGTCATACTGACAAATTCTTTTTGCTTCAAAAAGGTTATTTCTGTCCTAATGGAATTTTTATAATATGCAAAAGATCACGTGAAAAATAATGGGCAAGAATAGAAGTGATCTATTTAACTATAAGTCTAAATAAAAAGTCCTAATATCTAAGCTGCCTAGGTCTGAATAAGTCAATACTTCTGGTCCTTCTTCAAGTAGCGTTAGATGCATTTTTCTATTGTACAACATAGGCGGCACTGCATCTAGTGAGCATCTGCAACACTTTAAAACATACTACATTTCTAAAATAAAGTAGTTTTGTTATTATCAAAATAAGATTTCCAAACCAGTCAGTCTAACATTAGGGAGGTGGGTTAGAAGACTTTATTAAAAACCATTTAGTCACAATCATCTAAAGATTCTTGCTTCTTAAAATGAGCTTTTAGAGAGATCGGTTAAAGATGATGAAATAAAAATTACTTTAGTTGATATGAATCCAAATAAGTGCCTGTGCCAGATGGGATGAAACCTTTATTTTTTTTGACGTTCTGAGAAGTTGTAGGAAAAGATTTGATTAGTAATATCAATGGGATCCTCTTCCAAAGTAACATTTGGTATGGTTTGAACAACAAAAATGTTGTATTAATTCCTAAAAAGCATCAACCTCCACACTAAGGAGATTTAAGATTAACAATGCTCTACAATGTTATATATAAAGTTGTTTCTAAGGTATTGGTGAACCGATTGAAAGGTCTCCTTAATCAGATAATTTCAGAAGCCCAACTGCTTTTATTTTGGGCTAGTTAATCTCAGATGACATCATAGTGGCATATGTAGTAATTCACTACTTAAAAGGGATTACTAAAGGTAAAACTAGAGTTATGGCCTTTATTCTCAACATGTGTAAGACCTATGATCGAGTGGAATGGAGTTTCTTGAGGTAAGCCATTGAGAGGTTAGGATTCAATGGAAAATTGGTTGGGTGGATGAATATGTGCTTTTCAACAATTCAATATTCTTTTTGTTCTTTGAGTAAAGGTGATTGGTCTTATTTTTCCAACAAGAG
>CAOJBK010387584.1:0-14283 GCA_948294925.1 Codiaeum variegatum | reverse complement strand
TCTTACCATCTTTTGTTGCTTTGACTCTAAAGTGAAGAATAAGAAGCATTCTCATTTGCTACCACCATATGATGAAATGTTGAAAAAATTGAAAAAAGAAAAACAGGGAAAATAGACTTATTTACTATTCTTACCATCTTTTGTTGCTCCTTTGACTCTAAAGTGAAGAATAAGAAACATTGAACAGTTAGAGCCAAATGGTGATAGAGATAACCTTTATGTAATATTATTTAGGAAATTCTTTGATCATTCTCTTTTCACTATCATGGTACATGTGAAGGCTGACATTCTTGTGTTCCATTTGGCATTTGTCTCAGGTGTATTTCATGGATACACAGATCTGGTATTCTGTATTCTGTACAATCTTTGGTGGTGTTTATGGCATTATACATCATCTCGGTGAGGTAAGCTGTAATTTTTCTAGTACCAACAAAGTGGCAATATACTTATTGCTTGTTTCATTTGTAGATTCGGACATTGGGAATGCTTAGGAGTAGATTTCATACCTTGCCTTCTGCATTCAACAGTTGTTTGATCCCTCCCTTAGCCAAAAAAGACCGGAAAAGAATATTAAATTTCTTTCACAAGAGATTTGATAAGGTGTGAGCTTATGAGGTTTCTGATGTTGCATTCCATTTTTAATTATGGATCTCTTGTTTTCTTGATATGATTATTCAATTGATTATGTTTTCAGGCGATTGAAACTAGAACAAATGGCATTGCTAAGTTTGTGCTTGTGTGGAACCAAATTATCCATACTTTCAGACTAGAGGATTTAATAAGCAACAGGTATGGTTTATACATAGTTTGAGGGTTGTTTGAAGGCCATTTGATAGAAATATCTTATACAAAATATTTTCCTCAACAGGGAGTTAGATTTGATGACAATGCCTATGCCTTCAGAGCTATTTTCTGGCATGGTCCGATGGCCTATTTTTCTCCTGGCAAATAAGGTTTGATGTTCAAATTCAAAGTTTCCAAGCTTTTGCTATTATTATTATTATTGTTGTTGTTGTTAAATAAATCTCTATTTTTTTTTTCAGTTTTCAACATCGATGAGCATCGCTAGAGATTTCTTAGGGAAGGATGAGAATCTTCTCAGAAAGATAAAAAAGGACAAGTATATGTACAGTGCAGTGAAGGAGTGCTATGAGTCACTCAAGTACGTCCTCGATATTCTCATTGTAGGTGACCTGGAAAAAAGGTACAGATGACAATATTTTTTGTTCAAGCCTAAGAAAATTTGAGAATATTGGAAGTTGGTCCATATGGGTATTTTGTGCAGCGGAATTCATAATCTAATGCTATTTGTGTCCTTACCTTTTAGGGTTGTATCCAGCTTACTAAATGAAGTTGAAGAAAGTATTGGAAGGTCAAGTCTTCTTAAGGACTTCAAAATGAGTGAACTTCCAGCTCTACAAGCAAAATGCACTGAATTAGTTGAACTTTTGGTAATTATAACCCTGAAAAGCCAGCATTTTCTCATTGATAATCAATTATTTTAGGCTTCTTTGGCCCCAACTGATTTTTTTAATAATTTTTTTAGGTTGAGGGAGATGAAAACCATCATAGTAAAGTTGTGAGAGTTCTCCAAGATATGTTTGAGCTTGTGACAAATGATATGATGACAGATGGTTCAAGGTTTGTTTTTCTTAGATCTGTTCATATTCTGATAATGATCTTAATTTTAATATCAACCAAATGGTTCATATTTCTTGGTTACTTAAATTGTGCACAGGATATTGGATATGGTCCCCTCTACCCAACAGGTGGAAGAGACTTTTTCTTATTTTTCCAGAACCATTGAACCACAACTGTTTGAATCGACTGCTGATAGTTCTATACATTTCCCACTGCCAAATACTGAGCCTCTCAATGAACAGGTGATTTTATTTCCCCAATTTTCATCATTCCTTTTTCTTCCTTAGTCATGTCAGCATATTCATGATACTTTTATGAGAAAAAGACACATTTCATCTGTTTTTGCAGGCTTGGCTTTCATTTTGCTTTAGAAAACAACTCCTAGTATAATGCTCAGTTTGACTAGGGGTGTAAATTGAGAAAAAAAAAGTTTTGATTGTATATTTTTGTAAGAGAAAAGAACCCTAATATTACAAGTGTATCTAGATCTTTACAAGGAAATAGCTTCTAAATAATACATGAGAATAAGCTAGACTAGGAAACGAATAAACCATAACAATATACAAAATAATGATATAATATCTTGCTGTTAAATAAGGAAAAATCTTTATATTCCAAGAATATCTAACATAAATGTACCACTGCACTTATCGAAATGGTTCTGAAAGCTTGCTTGTGATTATTTAAGGTAACTGAATTAGTTAAAACTATTACATGAACTGGATATGAACATTGATGTTTTAAGCTAGCTATATGTGTGAAGAGCTTGTTTATATTACAACTGACTCTTTTTACTGTTTTTTAAGAATTGAGTTGGTTGGAAAATTCAAATTGTGGAGTTACTGTGAGATCTTTAATTGGGTAAAAGAGTTACATATGGGAAAAGAAACAAAAATGAAAATTGGGATCAAAGTCCCACATCCTATACTGGTGATATTAGGGCCCTGAGTTTAGATTGGCAGGATCAATTGATTGAAACAAATCTTGGAACCATTCTACCATCAATTTCTTCAACAATAAGATTCATTTTCTCCTACTAATTGAAATAAAGAAAAATAAAAATTGAGAAACAAGTAACATGAAATTCTGGAGAGTCACACGAGAGTTTTGCTTACAACATTATCTTCTGCAAGGAAGGTGATTAAGCATCAACCGAGTCTCAAAAATACCCAACTAAAAATAGCTCAAAATATTGGTTGGTTTCTATGTGAATTTGATCGATGAAAACCACTCCATATTTATCCTGGCACATTGATGTGATCCCTACTTATAGATTGAGGTAGAACCCAAAACAATATATTTAGAACTTGCTAAGGATCGTTCAAGTAGTAGGTAATAAAATTGATGGAGTTAAAACCCTTGTTTATAGATGAAACAAGATCTTAAACTATAAAAGAATGTATGTCTCACAATTTTAAAAGTTTAATAATAAGTTTTGCAATTGATTTGACAAGGTAGAATTTTGAAAACAATACAAACAATTTGTAAAGTTCACAAATAATAAAATAAAGAAAACAATTCTTACTTTATTTCATAAAAATTTATAATTAGACAATAACTTAAAGAGTAAGGGTTGAATTGGGGTATTTATAAAATTTATAATTAGACAATAACTTAAAGAGTATGAGTTGAATTGGGGTATTTATAGAGATAAATCCCTTTCCAATTATGATAAGTAATAGAAAAAGAATTCTACCCTAAAGAGAAATTAAAATCATAGCTTGGAAAATAAAAAATATGATTATTCTTATTTTTAAACAAATTAACTAAATAAAATTTTTTTTGGAAAAGTCAAATCCTCCATCAACTTGGAAAAATAATTGCTTTTCCAACTTAGAAAAAAAAATACTCTTTTTCCAATTAGGAGAAGTATATGTAGTCTTCCTTATCTTGGAAGGAGATTGACCATTTGACTGCTGACTTTGACTTTTAGAAAATTATAAAATTTTTTGATTTCTCTAGAACACTTTTGAATCTTCCTTTATTGACTTCAGATAGTAAATAGTAAATTAAATAGTTTTCACGTAAGCAATTAAGCTCACTAACTCATGCTCTTTATCAAGATCATGATGACCATTGATGGAATTCACATATTTGTCTATTACATGCATCATGAATGAATTCAAAGCTTGCTTGAACTTTTTTACTCTTGATCTCTCATAGTGTAATGGAAAAGGATCAATTAGTTTGCTAACTTGCTTTGATCCTTGATTGCATCACACATGACTAGAGCAATGTTAAACTTTTCATAAATGGCTTTTCTATATTACTATTGGAAATTATTGAATTTAACAAAGGTAGAGGTGATGTCCCAACAAGATTTTGAGTATATTGTATTTCACAAACGCGCAACAGGAGGGTGGGAAAGATGTTGATAAATTTAGGCGTGTGTAGTTGCACACAATCAATCTTATAAACCTGAAACATACAATAACTGTACTTTTTTATTCAAACTTTGGATGGCAGATTGAGCGTTTTCATTTGTTGCTTACCGTGAAAGATAAAGCCTTGGACTTACCAGCTAACTTAGAAGCCCAGAGACGCATTTTATTCTTCGCTACTTCGCTTTTTACTGATATGCCTGCTGCTCCCAAAATACGCAACATGCTGTCTTTCAGGTTGATCTTTTTTGTCCTGCTTGGTGTTGTTCATCAGCAAGACCATCTGTTGTCACATTTTAATTTTGGTCGATCTTATTTTTATTTTCAGCAAGCAAGTCATAATGTCATTCAATGTGTGTAAACATAAGCCATTAGCTATTATATGAGAATGGTTTCTGTTGTCTAGCAACTAAACAATGACCTAAAGTACTGTTTGTTTCATGGTGGAAATGTTTTCTGCAATTTTTTTTTTGGCTTTTGGGTTGCTTGAAAATGACTCTTTTTAAAAGCGATAAACTCTTATTGTGATGTTCATCATTTATATGCAGAAGGACAGGTATTATCTAAATCAATAGTTGAACCTTACTTGATATGAGTACCATAGATCTATAAAGCATGTCGTAAAAACAAAAACAGTTTCTAAGATACGAATATTTGTAAGGCATGCATCATAGTGGATCTCATAATTTCTATTTCAGTGTAATGACTCCACACTTCAGGGAAGATATCAATTTTTCAATGAAGGAACTCAATTTAAGCAAAGAACAGGTTTCCATCTTATTTTATATGCAGAAAATTTATCCAGGTTAGAAGATGTGGTTTCTTTTCTTGTAATAATATCTTATCTGCTTGAATGCAACTTGCATAATGTGCCTATTTCTTTGGTGATCTCAGACGAGTGGAAAAACTTTTTGGAGCGAATGGATTGTGACGGTGGAGATTTGTTTAAAGATGACCGCAAGGAGGAAGACCTGAGAAATTGGGCTTCTTTCCGGGGTCAAACATTAAGCAGAACAGGTGTGAAAGAAAATTTCAGTAAATTTTCAACCATCAGCATTTAATCTAGGTCAGGAAGATATGATGATCATCTTGAATGTGGTCTTTAAGCTTGATTCTGTTGGTTGTGACAGTTAGAGGAATGATGTACTATAGAGAAGCCTTACGAATTCAAGCATTTCTTGACATGGCTGATGATGAAGGTTTGTTATCTTGAGCTTAATCTATTCAAGTCTACTATGTACATACACGACTTAAATTCTTGTTTGAGGAGGATACTTTCCCTAATGATATTATCGTTGCCTTATTCTGTTCATCCAGATATTCTTGAAGGTTATGATGCTGCTGAAAGAAATAACCGCACATTATTTGCTCAATTAGATGCGTTAGTAGACTTGAAATTCACATATATAATTTCTTGTCAAATATATGGATCACAGAAGTCCTCTGGAGATCCCCATGCTAATGACATTCTAGAATTAATGAAAAGGTGAGGTAATACTTTTGCAGGAAGTGAAACAAATGTTGCAGGGATCAAATTTTCAGTTAATGTTAAATATGATTAAATAATGATTTGTTGAAGGTATCCATCTGTACGTGTTGCTTATGTTGAGGAGAAAGAAGAAATTGTGAATGATAAACCTCGAAAGGTTTTTTCTTCTGTATTGGTTAAAGCAGTCAATGGTCTCGATCAGGTAGTCAATTATTCATGTTGTATTACTAATTTGAAGGAGGATTAAATTTTGTGATGTTTGATTTAAGGTTTACAATTGTTTGCTTCTAATTACATGAGCTAAATTGAGGACAATGGGCCTTTCTCTGAGTTGTGTTGCCAGACAGAATTAAGAAATCAACAATTGCACGAGTTGAAAATGGAATGACCAATTGTTGCACTACCTAAAATCATGTTGTCTTCTCAGGAAAATGCATGACTGAATATGTTGTCTTCTCAGGAAATTTATCGGATAAAGCTCCCTGGTCCTCCAAATATTGGAGAGGGAAAGCCTGAAAATCAAAATCATGCCATAATTTTCACACGTGGCGAAGCTCTTCAGGCTATTGATATGAATCAAGTACATCTATGTTCTCCTTCTAACACCCAAAAAGTAAATATTTTTGAACATTTTATCCTTATATTGCATGAAATTACAGGACAATTATTTGGAAGAAGGTTTCAAAATTAGAAACCTTTTACAAGAATTTTTTCGGCAGCAAGGACGACGGCCTCCAACAATACTTGGCTTGAGGGAACATATATTCACTGGAAGGTCCGATCCTCTTATACTTACAAGTTATACAAAAAATATTATCATATGTTTGATTAACTTAAAACGACTAAAGCCATGAAGTGGATTCCAACATCAGATCTAAACCCATCAATTAATAGAATAAGAACCAGGAACTGTAACTACATTTCAAACCATAGTTGGCAACTGGCAGCTCGTTATGCTTGATAGTTTCTTGACACCATGTTTGAGATTTGAGCAGAAAACCCGTTGCCAATTTGAAACTCAGTCCTTGGAGTTAAAAGCCTGCTAAAGAACTAATACAATTCTGAAATATTAACTAGATGAATAATTTTAATGGAAATCACATCAGATTAAAGTGTTTCCTAGGCAACATTAGTTTGGAGAGTAAGAATTAGAATTTGCACACTGTTGTAATTTTTAGATATATGCCAATGAACCATTGAAGACAAATTTTCTTATTGGTTTCCCCAAAAAGTTGGGATCCCACATCTAGAAGTTAGTGCATATACATATCCTATTCCCAATAATTCAATATACCAGTTATTCTATTTAAAATGATGCTTTCTAAATTCTCTTTTTTCATGAGCAATTAAATGCAAGCTCCTTGAAGTTTGTAGGAAAATGTTGGCCTACATGTCTCCCTCTTTGACTTTTTCCTATGTAGATTACTTTTGAATCCAAATACTAGAATGAGAATTCCCCCTCAGATCAAACACCAATTACATACATTTATTACCCAATTTTGTTAATGCATAAAAAATGTTACCCAAGTGTTGTTAAAGATGGAAAGCATACGGAAATGTTAAAAGCAAATGTTAACTCAGATTGTGACATAAACAAAGTTTAAAATGTAGAATATAAATATATCTGGGACTCTTAAGTGCTCCTTTGCTATTGAGTTAGAATTGTTTTCCATTAAATTCTAATTCCAGACTCCTATATATATATATATATATATCAAAATACTGATAATGTAACTGCAGAATTTATTGAAATTCTGGCTTGTATTAAGAGAGGGTTTTATATTTTTAAAAGCTCTTAGCAAAAGAAGGGAAGGTTTCACACACCACCCTAAGAAGCTTTGAAATCCGTTTTTTGAAAGAATGCAATATCTTTATTTTTGCCAAATTACGACTTGGACCTACTGGCCTTTCAATCTTCAGAACATCCTAGTTCATTTTGTGCAAATTTTTGGAAATGTTTTTGGTCTGTCTTTTTCTTCTCTGGGCTATGTACCTCTACATTTTCCATTTTTCCTTTTTGTTGGATTAACTCCAAAAGGCAGAAGATGCATCTGGTTTGACCCATAAAATTGGCGTCAAGTAAGTGTGAAGGAAATGACCCCATTTATCAGATTATGATGAGGTCACCTTTATCTCTGATTTATCATGTTATCATATCAAAGATTGTGTCATTCATAAATGAGATGATGTATGTTGTGATGTGGATCATACATTATTTGATTATAGATCTTTAAGTTAAAAATCTTCATCTCTTGAATTGCAGTATTTCTTCTCTAGCATGGTTCATGTCATATCAAGAGAAAAGCTTTGCCACCATTGGTCAAAGGCTTCTTGCCAACCCTCTCAGGTGAAATTTCCAATTTCGTAAACTCTCATTCTTAATAATTTAAGTGGAGTTGCATGTTTCATCACGATTGCATGTCATCCTTACTGATAATATATGACCATGTCCATGATAATATGTAAAATAATTAGGTTTATCTAAAATACCTCAAATATTGATATTATCTAATATGAGATATTCACATTTGTGAATAATTTAAGTTTCAAAATGTTTATGATTTATATTCTAAGCACATAAACATCAATTAGAAAGTGTTTAACATTTCATGTAAGCTCAAGTTAGTAATATAAGTAGTCATGTATTGTTCATTCAAAAGCTTTTTGCCACATTGCCATATGCGCTGCATAGGCTCTTGTGCTTGTATGCACACACTATGCAGATTTATTAAATTATGACTTTTGTGTTTAATTATACCTTTTTTTTAGGAAAATAAGATCAATACAAATTTTGTAGGCATCATATAACTTCTGCATAATCTGGCACATTCAGAATTTGCACTTTCTAAGAATCAAGCATGATTCCTTGGTTTGCTTAAAATTTAATGTTTTTAATGAGTAACAATATTTAAAAGTTTTTTGATGAATAATATTTGATTATAACATTTCTTCACAAGTCTAAAGTTACGGAAAATAATTAAAAGTACAAACTATAAATTAAAAATTTCACTTGACGTTCAATACAAAATACAAACTTTGTGAATCATCTTTTTGTTGAGACAATGTGCTTGTGTAACCTATGGATACTTTTTGTTAAGAATGTAATTCTGGAAAAAAAAATCCCACACTAACTAAATACAAACATTTTAAGAGATTAATGTAAAAATGCTCTCTCTAATCTTAATCTCCATGTTTTAAGGTGGTTCCCCAAAATTAAAATTGAAAAGTTAGCATGGTATCAAAGCCAAATCAATCCTTACACCCTTTCTCTTCTAACATAATTGGAATTGAGATTTTAGATTCAATTCAATTTCCAGTTTATTTTGGATTGTATTTCGATTTGATTTCAACTGTTACCCCGTGGTTTTCAGACTTGTTTCTTCATCTCTGTTTGGCTTTCATGGTATCAAAGCCAACTCTACATCCTGACTTGTGCTCTTCAGTACATTCATAGTTGTGTCAGTGTGCGATATATAATTCTGAAATCTGTCTGGCCCTCTGTTTGTCGTGCCACGTGCTAGTTAAGAGCCTAGCACATGTGTTATAATTAAAGATCCCACATCAGAAAGTTATGAAAGAAAGTTAGTATAATGTTTGGGCTTTACCACCTAATAACCTAGACTTTTGGGCTGGATATGAAGTTTCTTGACAAGTTTTATCGATCCAATTCATCATAAATTTGCAAGTGTCAACAAGCCTTAATTACAAGTTGTCTTTGCCTAGTTGCTATCTAGGGGGGTTGTTAAGAATGTAATTTGAAAAAAAAAACCACATTAACTAAATACAAACATGTCAAGGAATTAATATAGAAAGGGATTCCCCAACTTAGTACCTTAATAGATTGCTAAGTACAAACATGACTAAATAAAAATTTTCTAAAAAAGTATATCAATGAAATCTTATTGAAATAAATCCAAATGTGAGTTATTTGGATGGTGTGAATTGAAATTCAGCATTCAATGATGGTTCGGTGCCTATCGGTGAATGACGCTGCTCCTATATTGAGTTCATAGTTCCTTTTTTGTTCATCATTGAAGTTTAATTGCATATTTCAGTCTATTTTATAATATTTTATAGTTCATATTATTTATTATGGTATTTTTTTTGAGATATTTTGTTTAGTACAGAAATTGTATCCCTGAGATACTATTCCAAAAATTATAGTCAAAAGAAGAGGAAGTATATGGCCTGGTAATCCCATTTTAGCTGCAGAAGAAATTGTTAGCTTTATTCTGCAGAATCTTTTTCTTTGGTTTTCCTCTTGATTATTTTTTTAAGGGATTTAATATAAAAACTGAACTTTGCTATGTGCTTAACGCATTAGGTAGTTTATTTACTTGGATTTTCATTTATGTACAGGGTAAGGTTCCACTATGGACATCCTGATGTATTTGACAGGTTATTTCACATCACAAGAGGTGGCATAAGCAAAGCATCAAAAACAATAAACTTGAGCGAAGACGTGTTTGCTGGTAAGAACCTCCGTAACACCACAAATCACAAGTTTAATTCTGACAAGAGGGTTTATTATGCTAAATGTATCTGATCTTATACAGGGTTCAATTCCAACTTACGACGCGGCTGCATCACTTATCATGAGTACCTGCAAGTCGGAAAGGGACGTGATGTGGGCCTAAATCAGATCTCAAATTTTGAAGCCAAAGTATCTAATGGTAACAGTGAGCAAACTATTAGCCGTGACATATACCGACTTGGATGCTGGTTTGATTTTTTTCGGATGCTATCCTGTTACTTCACGACCATTGGTTTTTACTTCAGTAACTTGGTAGGTTGCTTTTGTTCCTCAAATGACTCAATTTTTCTATATGAGGTATTGCAAATACAACAAAAATGAATTTGTTTCATATTGGCTTCACTGGTCAAATGTTTGTTTTATATATTATAGTTTCTTGATGGGATTTCCACAAATCCAATGTTTAAAGGTTGTTAAAGGCTTACAAAAAGCAGTGAAGCTGTTGTGATTTACGCCGTAAACACTAGAAAATAGAATAAGATACATACAAAAGGGGAAATGTGTGCAGAAGTTATGTTTTAATCTATGGAATATAATTCATAATCTCCTTGCATTATATTAATACCAAGTTGTCATTTCCTTTGGTGCTCTTGGCTTTTTTGGACTTGTGAATATATTAAGACAAACTGCTGCTTTAAAATGTAGAATATATTGTCTTCTTCAGTCGCATGTAAAGTGGCAATTGATTAGCTGGCGAGAGTTCTAGACATCTTGTAATTATTTCGATTAAAGACTTTGAAGTGCTGTATTTATGCACTGATTTGTCATTCCCACCCCTTCCATTCATGATTAGTTTTAATTTTTCTGCACTAATCTGCAGATATCAGTAATTGGAGTTTATGTGTTTCTCTACGGACAGCTATACCTTGTCTTAAGTGGGCTTCAAAGAGCACTTGTTGTTGAGGCTAGAATGCATAACATACAGTCATTGGAAACAGCTCTTGCCTCTCAATCATTTATCCAGCTTGGGCTTCTAACAGGCTTGCCTATGGTGATGGAGCTAGGACTTGAGAAAGGATTTCTCAATGCCTTAAAAGATTTTATTCTCATGCAGTTGCAGCTAGCTGCTGTTTTCTTCACTTTCTCACTTGGAACAAAAATCCATTATTATGGTAGAACAATTTTATATGGTGGAGCCAAGTATAGACCTACTGGGCGCAAGGTTGTGGTGTTCCATGCCAGCTTCACTGAGAATTATAGATTATATTCCAGAAGCCACTTTGTTAAAGGATTTGAGTTAATGCTCCTTCTAATTGTTTATGATTTGTTTAGGAGATCCTACCAGAGCAGCATGGCATATGTACTTATTACTTACTCCATTTGGTTCATGTCAATAACTTGGTTATTTGCACCATTTCTGTTTAATCCCTCTGGATTCAGTTGGGACAAAATTGTGGATGACTGGAAAGACTGGAATAAATGGATCAGGGAGCAAGGCGGGATAGGAATTCAACTGGACAAAAGCTGGCAGTCTTGGTGGAATGATGAACAAGCCCATCTCCGTCGTTCAGGGCTGGGTGCTAGATTTTTTGAGATAATCCTTTCTCTTCGGTTTTTTATGTACCAGTATGGTCTGGTATATCACCTTGACATCTCTCAGCACAGCAGAAATTTTCTAGTTTATTTGCTTTCGTGGGTTGTTATTTTTGCAATTTTTCTACTGTTCAAGGTAAATAATGCCTCCATTTTACTTGCATCAGCCTTTTGTGCATTTCAGGATTCTAGTATTCACCGGAGTTCTTACATGATCTGTTGTCTTGTGTAGCTTGTGAACATCGGAAGGAAACAGTTCAGCACCACTTACCACCTAGCGTTTAGACTTTTCAAGGCATTTCTGTTCATTGCTGTTCTATCTATCATAGTAACTCTCTCCCATATCTGCAAGCTATCCTTGAAGGACTTAATCGTGTGTTGTTTAGCCTTCTTGCCCACTGGATGGGGCTTGATATTGGTAAGCAGGACTGAAGCACAAAATGACACTCGTATTGCTTAATCAAACACTTGGTTCTTTAATTATTAATTTTGTTTTATTGACTTGTTTCCTCTGATATTTTGAATTGGTCAGATTGCACAAGCTGTGAGGCCGAAGATAGAGAACACAGGATTATGGGATTTTGCTCGGGTTCTTGCAAAGGCGTATGATTATGGAATGGGTGTTGTTCTTTTTGCACCAGTTGCTATTTTGGCTTGGCTTCCAAACATATCAGCCTTCCAAACTCGTTTTCTTTTCAACGAAGCCTTCAATAGACATTTGCATATTCAACCAATTTTGGCAGGAAAGAAAAAGCGGCGATGATTTTATTTGATGGATACCATTCATCTTGTTGATATTATCATTTGTAATTTTTTTTGAGGTCAGTCGCCTCAACTCCCCCACTATTAGGAAACATCAAAATTTTTATATTGTATATAAAATTCTTCATGTGACTAAGTGTAATCCCGAATATACGTATGATGTGCCTACTGGTTCTACTGGTATTCATTACTTTTCTTCTGTGATCAGTTCAATTAGGTATAAAATTTGTTACATAAATTTTAAATAAAAATTAATACCATGAGATAGAATAATTTAAATAATATTTTAGTGAACAATAAAATACAAATGTATATTGTTGAAGGATTCATACTTAAATTATTACATTAATTTATTAAAATATAATGATATTATTAGTTTAATCAAATCAATAGTTTCCGTTTGAAATCAATATATTTGGTTTAATAAAAAAAAATCAAATCAAAACTATTACAAACTTTTTTTTTAATAAATTAATATTTAGTTAGTTTTAGATGATATTTAGTAAAATTGAAAATTAAGTGTTGAAAATTAAGGTCCTGTTGACGTTTCTGCCAAAAGTGTTTTTGGACAATTTTTGCATATTTTGTTAAAACTGCTTTTTGAAAACTGCTTTTTGAAGAAGTAAGTAAACTGATATTTTTTCAGAAGCTGATTTGAAAAACAGTTTAAAAAAAAATATAAAAAATCAATCAATTAAATAAAAAAATTCTAAAAGTATTTTTACAGCTTCTAACAGTATTTAATAAAACAAATGATATATTTTTTAAATTATAAAAATAAATAATAATCTAATCACTTATTCTATTCGGCTTAAATTTTAAATTAAAAGTTTTAACTTATCATTTTAAATAATTTTTGATTTAATTTAAATTTTTAAGTCAAAATTATCAAATGAGCTTAAAATGATTAAATTTTAAAAATTTTAATTTTAAATGCTGAATGTAATTAAGTTAGGTTATCAAACACTACATTAATCAAGTTAAATATTTTCTTCTTGCATTTCGGAAAACGACATAGGAATTACATAAGGTTCGGTCAAATTATTTTTTTTAGGTAAATATTTGATCAAATTAATTATTTAATTTTTCTGTTATTTGTATTAATTTTTTTTTTATATAATCTTGCATTTTCTCAATAAAGTACAAGAAGAAAAAAAAAACTTCCATTAGTAGTTAAAAACTTCATAGAAGAAAATCACAATTAGATTTCAAGCGGTTTTCAGACAGAGGGATAAAGAGTGCGGTGGAATTTTTGCGGTAGAGTTTTGAATTTTTTATTTTAATGTTTGAAGGTGATGACTCTTCATTTTTTTTTAAATCATTTGTTTTGTTGTTTGGATTTCTTCCTGTCTTTATGACAAGTCTGGCTCTTATCTTGTATGACAAGTTTGTCCTTCTCATTCTTAATTAATTTAGTTTATTTTAGATTAATAATTCCTAATTCTTTTTACATGGCTCGAAAAGGCATATTATAAATCCGGAATTGCAGAAGAAGATGAAGGCGAATTTGAGTTTGTTGGGACTTTGAATCTTCAAATATACTGATAAAGAAAAGAAGAAGTGATCAGTTAACACTATTTTAATAATGTATTTTTTCTTGTGAGCCGTTCTGCCAACATAGTAGCGAATCAAATTACATCTACCACTGTTTTTTATTCAGATTCTGTATGTTAATAGCATACAACTCCTTTATTTGCATTGTCGTACTTGGCTTATGATTTATAATAGCTACTCCACATAATTTCATCACAAAAAAAAGTACAAGAAGAGAATAGTTTAACTATATAATACTAATTGAAAACAGAAGTTAGTAAGATGTCGATCACAGTTATAAGGAATTCTATCAAACAATTTTATTTGATGTTTGTTTTGATATCTTATGAATCTCCATTTTCAACCAATATTATATGGTTAAATTACTCTATTCTTGTATATTATTAAAA
>CAOJBK010387450.1:0-22482 GCA_948294925.1 Codiaeum variegatum | reverse complement strand
TTCTGTGGTGGTTGAAGGATTTGTGAAGCCGTTCACTGAGGATTTGAAGGAGGTGGGAGCAAAGAGTGTTTCAGGGAAAGCTAGGAGTGGTGAATGTTATTTTTCAGCTACGGAGGTTTTGGCTAAACATGATGAGAAGTACATGCCTAGAGAAGTGGCTGAAGCAATTGAGAAGAATAAGAAAAAAATTGAGGCTGGTGAAGTAATTGAAGATGAAGCTGAAAAGAAATGAACTAATTGGTATGATTCTAACTTTGATTATTGAGTTTTTGTTCTTATAGTTGAAGGCTATTGATTAATGGATAAAGTTTTGATTTTTATGTAGTTTAGTTATATTTTAGGTGTCATAGGTTATACTCATAATTGCGATTTGTCACAATGTTCATTGGTTTTGAGAGAGAAAGAATTTGATCATTTTGAGGCTTTACTTCCATTGATTTTGATGTTGTAATTGTACATTCATTCATGATTCCACACTGCAGTTGATCGAGTAATAAATAAAATCCAGTTAGTTCGTATCTAGTAATTTTTGCAATGTTTCTTGGATTGAAATTATGTAAAATTTGTATGGATTGCTTTATGGAGATGATTTGACTTTCTTTTATGTTTGAAATTAATTTTGCTTTGATATAATATGATTTGAGAGTGGAGTTGATTTCTAAAGAATGATTAAGGATTCATTTGGTGGATTTCATAGAGTAACTGAAGTTTTTGGGATGCACTGGGGGATTGGGTTGGGTTCTAATCATCTTTAGTTAGATCAGCACATATTTTCACCGGTAGAAACAAAATCCTTTTTAGAAAAATGAAAATAACATGAACAGGAGTGCATTGCTTAGCTTCAAGTAATTAACATTGAATTAACTTATCTAATACAGTCATGCTTCACCAGTGTCATTACTGCTGAGCTATGTTTTGAAGTTTCTGTAACCTTTTGCTTTCATACGGTTAATTGCCTATAGTATTCTTTAATGAGATCAGAGAATATCAGGAATTGAACTTTTCTCTCATTAAGAATTTGCAACTTTCCTCACTTCACTCCTTTTTTTTCTTCCCAATCTTATTTTTGGAAAGCCTGTTTTGTCTGTTAAATCTATCCCTTTCCTCATCAATGCATAAATGTTAATCTGATTTTGGGGAAGCATCTCCAAAACTACCCATACTAGATATGACCTAATCGGCAGTCTGGTTCTGTGGCCAGTTGAACCCTCGTTACGCACTATGTTCATTGTTTACTTGGTACACCCCCTATCATCTGGAGGCTAGAGAGATTCTTATTGAAGAGAACCAATCACGTACCTCGAAAATGTAAACCTACTCTGTGCTAAAAAATCTGGAAAGTAACCTGAATTAGGTGGTAGTAGGAAATGCACCGGTCCAACAAGACGGATCCTGACAAGTGTGAGAAATTATTTTTATCCCTTTAAAATATAGGTTTGTTAGACTGGTTTTGTTTTATGCACAAAGTTTGCCTTATAGGCTACATCTCTTAAAACTTGCTAGAAATAGATAACATAAGCTGTCTTTGTCATTCTTCAATGTTTGGAGGTTCATATGGAAATACTGCAGGTTCCATTGTCGCTCTATGGTGATTGGTATCTGTATTTCGGATAACAGAGAAAGGTGGTTTTTCATAGTCTTTGGGATTGGGCAGCTGTTGATAGGATGTTTTTATTTGAGCATAAGGGAGAGAGGAATCCATCCTAGGGATATAGCACAAGAAAATTTATACGCAAGGCGAGACTGTATCTTGATGAGCATTCATAAGTGGTTATATGTGCTTGTATTATGAAAAATTATTAGATTACTTCATAGCAGAACAGCATTGCTCTGCTCTGTGTGGTTTAAGCCTTGGAATAATACATCATGTTCAGAAAGGTGAGGAGCAATTAGTGGGAATCAAGTGGAGAATTTTGGGTTTAGGCTTGAGGGGCTAATTGATTGTTGAAAAAGGGGGTGAGACATCTCCTGTCTTCTCCCGAATGACTAATGACCACATGGAGATATACAGTAAGAATGTAAGATCTGTAAAAGCTTAGAACCATCAATGGATGTTTAGATAAGTGAATGATTCTTATTTTCAATTTAACCCTGTCACCCATTTTTGCTTGGTAGGTCTTATATATCCTCGCAAACATCTTTCTTTGCCGAGTCATTTTGACAAGAGCTCCATAGCCATAGACAAGACTAAAACACCCTAGTAATTCTAGAGGATGAAGCCTTAACATGAACAGCATGGATCTCAATGCTACTGAAATGGAAACAACTAATTAGATTATTTTTACAAATTCACAGTAACAAAGTTCACTTGTATACATTGATTTTCATACAATTTTTTAAATCATATTGCTGCAAACTCAACTTCTGGAGATATTTTTATTTGTAGTTCATCAGCATGTTTCTTGGCAGATTGATACGTCTTGGTCTCCATGAATTTTATCTGCAATGGAGACCTAATTGGATAACCCAAATAAATGTAGTTGTACCATGAACCATAGGTTCGTTAAAATTTCTGTTTTCTGGGCTATAGCTTATAATTTGTTTAAGCACTACTTTTCTTCTGGGGGAAAGAGGTCTGTGTAAGGGTTGAAAAGGACAATACAGGCAGCAAAATTAAGTGGGAGACCTACCAAAAGAATGGGAAATTTGCCACCCTGTTTTTCACTTTACCTTTAAGGATGAACACATTTTTTTTTTCATTTTCCTTTTATTTCCTTCTTAATCTAATGAATCAAGGAATTAAATAATCAAGTCCCAAATACCTAATAAAAAATGCTTTTGGTTTTGGAATATTTATTGGTAAAATCTAATCACAAAATTAGATCTGGTTATTAAATTAACGTTCAAGTAAAACAATAGAGCGAATTTAGTTGGTCGTTCTCCGATCTAATATAATGTAGTCAAATGCGTATAAATATTTAAATTAGAAATGCTTTTGATTATATTACAGTACATTTAACCACTGTTCTTGTGACCCCTTAATAGACTTTTAGTCAACCAAATTGCTGTTTCTCTTGAAGAAACATCTTCTTCTCCAAATGGTTTTAATACTCCTTCAAGTTCCTCAAACCTTTCCTGTCTAAGCAAACTTGCACAAATCTCAAGCAACGATTCCAAAGCTTCAGCTCGTTGATTGTTATGTAAATCCCATTCAATTCTTGTTTCATCACCATGAACAAATGTTAATGTACTTGTTGATGAAATGTCACTTGATGTTTTATTCATTTCATTGTTTCTTTGAACTGAAGTTTTAACTTTACTAATTTGTACTACTGGGGGACGTTGCTTTACCGATATTTCTGAGGTGATTTCTGAACTTTCACTTTCAGTTTGTTTTTGTAAATCATTTGGAATCACTTTCTTTTGGATTATTTTGGCATTCTTGTGAGAATTCAACTTCTTAGCAACTTGGGTTTCTTTCGGTTTATCCTTGCAGCTATGTTCTGACTTCAATGGGAGAAAGACTGGAGATAGATTGTGACATTTAGCGAGGTATGGTTGTAGAATTGGGTGTCTTAATAACTCGGCAGCCTAACAAATTGAGATTGCGAAATCAAATGTAAGCCAAAGCTAAATCAGTAAAAGAAAAAGAGATTGAAATAATGACTTACTGTCGGTCTGTGTTCTGGGTTTTTTCTTAGCATAGTTTTGATTAATTGTTTTTTGCAGATACAAAGAGAAAGTCACCGAATTTTAGTCGATAAATATAAGTCTATGTGCTGATGCTCTACTTACAATGGAGACCAATATCTGGTTGGCATCGGAGAAATGGTGGATCGGTTTATCTTGTTAACTAGACTGGCCATATCCTGTTAAGATTCAAGATTGATAAAGCAATCGGCAACTGTTGCTTCAATGCTACAATGTTCAGCGAAATGCTATGTTGCACAGACACGGGACATCTGGAAATAGGATATGGACACGGAAAATGGCATTTTCAAAAAATATAGGGAGGGAAACGTTGGTTTCCGAGTGTTTAAGTTTCCAAAACGGGGATATGCTAAGCGGATGAAGTGTCAGTGCTTCGTGGGCGAAATGCAGTACTTACTGGAGCTCTAAATGCAGGTTGATGTGCAGCTATCTCGAACATGCAACAACCTGTTATAATATGAAGCACATATTATAATTCATGGAAAAAACAGTATCGTATCATCCAGCAACAAAGAATTGTATCAAAAGGATTATTCTGACCTAATGACCAAATGTCTGATTTGTAGCCGTACGGTATATCAGCAAGAAGCTCTGGACACATGCAGTTAGGATTGCCTACAATCTACAAAAATAAGCTCGTTTTAGCAAATCAAGTTTTCTGAAGAATGTTCGAGTTATGAAATTTATGGGATGAGAAGTCTTAGTAGGCACGAGTGTGCTGCAAAGCATTTCAGCTAAGTTGACATCCTGACATACTCATTGTGCCCTCATTGACTTAATCTTAATTCGATATGTTCTTAATCGAACAAAACAGGAGGAATGGGGATTTACTGTAGAAGCAAGATCCTCTTTGTTCAGCAATTTTGCGAGTCCGAAGTCACATAGCCGAATATTGTCGTCTTTTGTAAGGAAGATGTTTGAACACTGGGATCAGAAAAATCATTAGAATTATCTCATATTGATACAATGAATGAAAAATCAGCAAAAAAAAAAAATGCTACTACTAACTTTCAAATCCCTATGAAGAACACGATTCGAATGGAGATAGTAGACAGCCAGCAACAGTTGAGTAAGCCATTTACAAAGCTTCTAAGAAATTGATTAAAATGTGAATTAGATGAACATTTAATACAAAATCTGCAGTTTTGTTGCAGGTTTTTTTTACCTCTTCAGGAAAATATGTTCCTCTAGCTTTCTTTATCATCTGAGCCCTGTATGATCATTGATTTTGTAGACCATTTAAAAAAATAAAAGAAGAGGGTGACGCTATTTTCAGAGCAGCATTTGCTAAGGTCAGAACAAATAAAAATTTTTATCGATAAATTTAGAATTATTCTTCATTTTTGTCAGAATATGTAACAAAAAACTTATATATTGCATGTAAAATTTTAATAATAAAAATTTATAACTCAATTAATTATTATTAATTTAAAAATTTAGAATTCCTATTGCTATAACCAAAGTAAATATTGCTCTTACAATAGCAATTCCCAAAGAAAATCTTTATTTTCAATGTTTGATAGTTTTTTATAGTTAAAATCAATGCATTTACTTATATATCTCCTCCTTCACAATAATTAGTAACTATGCATATATAGCAATCCTGCAAAAAACATGAATATAAACCAATTGCTATGAGTGTATCAAGCTATTCGACCTACGTTCATGGGTAAGGAGAGAAAAACTCAGGGTTTCAAAGTCCGAGCCCAGGTGAAAATCCCCTTTAGGTCGAGTTTCCAAAAATTTCAAATCGAGTTATAAATTGGGATATCTCAAAAAATTCGAAGTCATTTCAAAGAAAAACTACCTTTTCCACCCATGCATCCTTGTACTCCACTATATATGGATTCTTCAGCTTTGCTATTAAATTCTTCTGCAACATAGCTTCAATTTGTTAAAATGCATATAGTAGCACAGACACGAGATACGGGACACTGGGAAATGACATTTTCAAACAAATATAGGAAAGGAAACATGGGTGTCTAAGTGTTGAGTATTTGAATTTCTGAAACAGGGACACGTAAAGTGAATGAAGTGTTTATACTTCGTAGATTTCAACTTACAATGATTCAATATCAGAATTTCAACTTTTGTCATTTCTGCTCTCTTTAATATATTAGAGGGCTCAATGGGTCACTGGCTACGCAACAGAGTATAGCCATTTCCTTACAAATGTCATAAAGGCAAAATCTCGCCAAGTATAGAGCAGATGACTTAAACTCGAAACCTCTTACTCTAACGAGAAATTTTGATATTGAATCATTACATAAAATGGAATTAAAAAAAATAGGCATTATGCTCAAGAAACTACTAACCTCTTGATGTGCAGTTTGCTTAAACTTTTCTGTTTGTTTAGCTAACCAAATTTTCTTCAACACATACCTACAGAAAGATAACATAATTTTTAAAAAAAAAAAAGCCCAAAATTTGGAAAAAAAAATAGAAGAAAAAAGGTTTTTTTTTTTTTTTACCGTTTATTTTCAAATTTATGAAGAACAAGAAATGTAGAACCAAAAGTTCCTCTTCCAATCTTTTCTATAACTTCATAATCATCCATTTTTGCTATATTTTTTCTTTGTTCTTACTCTCTATTTGTAGATAGCTGCAAGATTTATTTACAGTACATATCAAGAAATGAAGGTATTACTTGGCTACACACAAACTCCATTAATGTAAGCACAAAAACCACTGTAATAAATTCAATGTCACAGTAAGAGTTGGGTGGCGCGGAGATTTTATAAAGAACTCTCATGTAAGAATCATGAAATGGCATGTTATAATAAATCCTTCACATTTACTAATCAAACAATGCCATTTATTGAAACTAAAAAACTAAAAAAAAAAAGAAAAATCTCTCAGCAAATTCTAGTTCTTAGTCAGAGATCAAGAAAGATTATAAACTGAAAAAAAAATAATTATTATTTTTTAATAAAAAAATTGGAATAAAGGGGAGGAGTTTTCAGGCAAAAGCAAGCAAAGAAGAAAGAAAGACAGGTGCGAACCATAGTTTAAAAATAAGAAAGGGAAAGGCATTACTTATTTGTGAAAATATAGAATTTTTCTGCTATGTTTTTTTCTTCAACACTTTAGTATTATTTGAAATTATAGTATAAAAGATTAAAAGCTTTGAATATTTTTCTTTTATTTACTAGATGTTTATGGGCATGTTGTTACTTTTACATGATTTGTATATATATAATCTATACTTTAGTGGTAGCTGTGGGAAAACACCTATCCACCAAATATGCTCTCAACATTCTAAAAGACATTAATGGACTATTGAGAGAGATATAAAAGAATGAAATAGGCAAAAATATAGCCTTTATATCATACTTATTATATATATTTTTTAATACATAGAAAAGTTTGGTGGGTGTTGACATATAAGTGATCCAACACGCGTCGGAGGCCTTCAACAAGGGGCCTCAAATCATGAGCCTGGGGAGAATTCGGCGTGTCGGTCCAGGTCCAATTGAGAAACATTGGATCTCATTTTAGGCTGAGTCTATAGGTGTCGGCCCAGGCCCAATGAGAAGGACTTGAGGTCTCCCCAAGGCGAGTTTGGCCCAATCGATCCAGACCTATATGAGCAGTATGATGGGATCCTTAGGCCGACTAAGCTCAAGCCTCCATAAACCTCTTAGGGCAGGCTCCGATTGTTTTAGGATTGTTATAAAAGGAAAGTAACCCCACAATAGTCATCATCAATCTCTTATACAAAAACTACTGTAAAAATCCTAATCCAACTTCGGCTGTTGTTGCACCATTAAGAGTGACAATTGATCTTATATCTCCATCATGAGTTGACGGTTGAACTTATATACAAACCCTTTACTTCAGAAGTTTTGGCGACGATGTAATCTATATCTATAGTGAAAGCCCTTATGCGTTGGTGAAGACAGCCTCCAAAAACATTTATCTGATTATTATTAATATAGTAGTTTTTATTTTGTTCTTTTGTACTTGTTTTTACATCATATATGAAAAATATTAAAAATATGTATAATTTGGACATTTCTTTCATATAAATATAAAAGATAAAAAACAAGTTTCTGTTTTCTTGTTTTGGCCTTGACAAACACAAAAGACCTACATTAAAAAATAATTAAAAGACCGTTTAATCCTGATTGAGTTAGATAAAATCGACTCGGACGCGAATAATGGACCATTGAACACAATAGGAAATAATTATCCTTTCAATGTACATCATAAAAATTTAGTAGGGAGGAGAGAATTCGAATTCAAAATATTATAAATTCAACATTGATCAATCAGACATGTAATTTTTTTTTTACCAATGAAAACACAGATTTCATTAACTATTATAAAAATCCCAAATAAGTTTGCCAAAAAAAAACCAAAGCCACCACAAAGTGGGCTGAAAAGCCCAAATTTTATAGTGGGCCTAATTGGGCTTAAAATATTTGAAAATTTACAGTGTCATTTCACTGCGACAACGACTTTCACTTTCACACCAATACCCGGATAACTACTAACCGATCCACCTCAAAAATGGCAAAATCGTGATATAATTTCTAACTGAAGGACAAAACAGGAAACCAATCATTTACAGTCCATCCAGTAAAAAATCGACACGTTTCCTTTCTAATCGATAAAAATCGTTTCTTTGGCAAGGACACCTTGCCTTTTAAAAAATCAAAAGCAAAAATTGTAGAGAGAGAAACAGCTCTCTTCTTCTAAAAGAGAAAGGCAACTCACCGAACGCCTCTCTCTCTCTCTTTGGCGATCTGGTAATGTTTCTTAGGTTAGGGTTTTTGATCTCTTAATCTTGCTTTTTTGATTTTTTTTTTGTAAAGTTGAGTTCTTTTTGAATTTGTTGAATTGATTTTTGTATTTGATTAAAACTGGTCTTATCTGATGCTGTTTTGAGCTAAGAGATCGGCTCAAAGGGTATTAATTTTTCATAATTAATATATATTCATATGTTTTGTAGCATATATGTTGATTGATACACAATTCTCCCTCTTGGGCATGATTGATTTTACAAAATTTTAAGTGTTTTTGATTTAATTTTAGCTCTGTAAGGATAATTATATGAAAAAGATAGAGTCTTTGTGTGTTTGATACACAATTCTCTCTCTTGGGTGAGCTCAATTTTATGTGTTTTGATTTAATTTTGGTTCTATAAGAACAATTATATGAAAAAAGCTAAAGTCTTTGTTTTGTTGGGAGACAAGAGGCATTTAATTATCATCTGAATGGATTAGATTTGAAATTTTCTGGTAGGTATTGAGTCATTTGTGTAGGGATTGGGTGAGCTTGATGATGAGGGTGAAACAAAAAATTAATTTGGGGTATTTTACACGTTTCATCTATGCGTTTGTTTGCTATTGCTTGACAGTGTTCTATCGCTAACTGAACTAGCAAATATGTAAACAAAGCTCATTTTGATAATAGATGGGTAATTCAATCTTGGTCTTCTGTCCACTGGGGAACTTGTTCTTTGTGTGCAATATTTATGTTTGTTTTTCAGGTTCTATTAATCCTAAACAAACATTAGTTAATAGGTTTCTGACATATTTTGTTATGGAAACTAGTTTGCAATTTCTTTTCAGCTTCTGAAAATTGTGTTATGTGAAGTACTTTGCGGTGCATGATGCAAATATTTCGTGCAGTCTATGATTTTTCATAAAAGAATATGAAGAATACTAGTATAATTTATTATATAAGATATTCAACCATGAATTTGCCAAAAAGTACGTGGCTTTGCATATTTCATTCTTACAGTTGGATGAGCAGGTTTAGTAAAATGAACCTTCCGACATCATACTTAGCTAGCCATTGTTAATATAGGTGGAGACTGTGGTATATTAAGGCTTTTTTTCTGTCGGCCCTGTCAGTGCCCTTTTTTTTGTAATTCGAAGCTCATGAATCTAATCTGTTGAAGCACTTTCCAAAGAGGAAAAAAAAAATCATTATTGTGAAACCAAACTACAGCTTATAATAAACTACCGTCTCTCTTTTTCTCAATCTTATTATCTTACAAGTTGGAATCAAACCTCAAGTCCCATCACAACTCCTTTGCATGCTTCCTCCCCTCGCATGCGCCATCTCAGCGTTTCACTTTCTTTTTGAACTTCATATTTTGGTACAAGTCGTCAAATGTTAATGTATTTACTTTGTAGATTAGTTGTGTAGGAGGAATCATTCAGAAGAAATGGACTTTTGGTGCACTTGTTTGAAAAAGTATATGAAAAATACATAGATTTTTTTAGTATTAATTTTAGCGTATATCTTACACATGTATTCATCGTTTTTTGTACATTGATGGTCTAGTGGAACTCATTCTTCTGATATAATCTTTTTCCTGGTCTCACATGTGCCTCATATTTGATGATTTTGGTACAGGAGGGGTAAGGATGGACCATGATGAGACAGGATGCCAAGCTCCTCCTGAACGTCCAATGTTGTGCATTAACAATTGTGGCTTTTTTGGAAGTGCGGCAACAATGAACATGTGTTCAAAGTGCCACAAGGATATGCTCTCGAAACAAGAGCAGGCTAAGGTGGCTACATCATCTACAGGAACTATGGTTAATGGATCATCAAACAGTGACATGGAGCAACCTATTGTTGCTGACACTGTTGATATTCAAGTGAATACTGTGGAGTCGAAACCCATCTCCGTACAACCATCCAGTGCTTCGGTGGAGAACATTGAGGCAAAGCCAAAGGAAGGTCCAAGTCGGTGCACAACTTGTAAGAAACGGGTTGGTTTAACAGGATTCAAGTGTCGGTGTGGTAATGTTTTCTGTGCTTCTCATCGTTACTCAGACAAACATGAATGTCCATTTGACTATCGTATTGCTGCCCGTGAGGCTATAGCAAAAGCCAACCCTGTTGTCAAGGCAGAGAAGCTTGATAAGATATAAATATGAAGTGCAAAAAAAAAGTTTCATTTATAAAAAATTTGAGGCTTTTGAGTTGGGCAAGTATCTTGTCAGTTTGTCCTTTTGGTATTGCTGCATGTGGGAAGCAAGACAACATGGGACATCTCTCTGCTATATGAAGAACTGTATGTCGTGTGATTGGGCGAGAGTTTTAAGTCTAAAATCTCTGTACTGGTTTGATGGACTTTGTCGTGGTTACGTTTGTAATTTGTCATCCTTGTTTCATATGGCATTTTTCTCTGCTAGCACGGCGAAATGGCTTGTGCAATCTCTTGATGATTAAAATGGAAGTCATCTGTGAACGCTCATGTCGCCTAGCTTTGTAAATTTTAATTATGGCTTTCATGGCATTGATCTGTTGTCATTTGAATCTTCTTTACGGCTTGCAATCCTATATCTTAATGCTTGCATTTGCCTTTTTTCTCATGAATAACTAATTCTGATCTGGCTCTCTTAAGTGTAGAGAAACAGGTTCAAGATTTCACTTTCATGGCCTGTCAAAAATAGGAATGGCAATGGGATGTGTATAAAGAATCCATTTCCGTCCCATAGACTATCGAGGAGGAGGGGCTTATTATTATTATTTTTTTAAATTTATCAATATAAATTTTTCAAAATTTTTATATTTTAAATAATATATTATTAGTGATAAATACTCAATATAACTCAATAAAATTTTAATCTCAAGTTAATTATGGTCGGTTATATGAATTCACTTTCTTCACTCCTGATGATTGTGAATCATATTATCAGAAATGTTTAAGAGCTCAAGATCATGCTGAATGACTCTACTCCAAGTTAGCTTAAGTCTACCCCTCTCTTTTCTATCCATATTTATTCTAAGGTGCTCTAATTTTCTTATCGGTGCATCTAAAGGTCAACGCCGCACATATCCGAACCATCTTAGTCCTCATTCTCTCAACTTGTCTTCTATAGGGACAACTCCAACTTTTCCCCTGGTATACTCTTAACGGACTCTATCCATTTTAGTACGGCCGCACATCCATCTTAGCATCTCATTTTCGCAACACAAAGTTTAGAGACTAGTTGTGCTTTTATAGTCTAACACCCACTCCCGTACATTATAGCGCGTCTCACCGCAGTGTGATAAATTTTTTTTTTTTAGTTTATGTGGAATCTTTCGATCACATAATACTCTAAAAGCACTCATCTATTTCATCCACCCCGCTTTGATTCGATGAGCAACATCGTCTTCACAACTTCTATCATCTTGTAAGATAGATCCTAAGTATCTGAAATGTGTGCTTTTAGATATGACAATGCCTTCTAAACACACGTCCATCTGCTCCCTCCTACTACCTTTACTAAATTTACAATGCATATACTTAGTATTTTTTCGACTAATTTTGAAGTCTTTCGTCTCCATTACACTTCTCCATTGCTCTTGCTTCCTCTCAACTCCTTCTCGGGTCTCATCTATGAGCACTATATCATTTGCAAATATCATACACCAAGGGATTTCTTCTTGTATGTCCTTTGTCAATTCATCCATAACAATAGTGAAAAGATAAGGGCTTAAAGCTGATCCTTGATGTAATCCGATCGTTATAAGGAAGTCTCTTTTATCACATCCGGCCGTACATATACTACTAACCTCCCCATCATACATATCTTTAATTACTTGAATGTATCTAACTGACACATTCTAACGCTCAAGAGCTCACCATAAAACATTTTGTAGCACTCTATCATACGCTTTTTCCAGATGGATAAATACCATATGTAGATCTTTCTTCATTTCTCAATATTTCTCTATCAGCCTTCTAATAAGAAAGATTGCTTCTATAGTGGATCTTCCAAGCATAAAGCCAAATTAGTTAGCCTTGATATAGATGTGCAACTCCGGATACGCTGCTCTACTACTCTCACCTATAACTTCATAGTGTGACTCATGAGTTTAATCCCTCTATAAGTTGAGCAATTTTGAATATCTCATTTATTCTTAAATATTGGAACTACAATACTTCTCATCCAATCATTTGGTATCTTTTTAGATACCAAAATCTTGTTGAATAATTGAGTTAACCAATCCACCCCCATATATTCTAAGTATTTCCACACTTCGATAAAGATCCCATCTGGGCCACATGCTTTACTTGCTTGCATTTTCTTCAACGCTTCTTTAACTTTAGAGGATCTAATTATTCTAGTTTAGTTCACATTCTTCTCAATCATTGTATGATCTATACTTATCTACCTTCCATCTTGACTTTCGTTGAAAAGGCCCTCGAAGTAACTCCTCCATCTTTTTTTAACATCTTCCTCCTTAACTAAAATTTTATCCTCATTGTCATTGATACACTTAACTTGGTTCAGGTCTCACGATCTTCTCTCTCTCATCTTTGTCAGCTCGTAGACTTCCTTCTCGCCTTCTTTTGTTCCCAACTTTTCATATAGCTTATCATAAAATTGTGCTCTAGCTTGTCTCACTGTCTTTTTTGCTTCTGTTTTTACTTTTTGTATTGCTCATACGCAACTCCACTTTTATAGTTTGGCAATTATTGTACCATACTCTTGATTGCTATTTAGACCGTATCATTCCTCCACCATCCCTCCTTTTTCAATGGAGCATGTCCTCTAGTCTCCCCCAGGATCTTATTGTCGACCTTCTGAAACTTCTCACTCGTGGCTACACATATATCATTAGCTTCCATATGCGAACTCCAAGGTCGCATGTTGCACAGTTTATTTTTAAATTTCTCACGCTTTTCCCCTCTAAACTCCCACCACTTAATCTGTTGAGCATAGATATTGGATGACCTCCTAGCTTGTCATATCATCTTGAAGTCCAACACTAACAACCTATGTTGGGTTGTTAAAGTTTCACTCGAAATGACTTTGCAATCCTGTAAAATAAAAACAAAACCACAATTCAATTGAAAACATTTGACAATCAACAACGAATTGACCTTAAATACAATTCTATCTATAATATCATCTAGCATCACTAAAAAACCATTAAGCCATCTCACACAACAGCCTAGGCAACCTTTTACTCAAATGAACGGTTTGATTTCTAGCATTTTAAAGAATCAATTAATGAGTCTAATTTTCCTCATCAAACACATTAATGAAGAAAGATGAATCAATTTAGAATATAGCAACTTTGTGCTTAGAAAATTGTTGACTTTCATCATCAATCTCAGCAATTACCCAATTTTAAACACTTGGTTACAAATCAACAGAACCTTAACTACGGATCAAATTAGAATAAGAACCAGAACCACCTTATCTTGTTGTAGCTCAACCAAAACACTGATCGCCAGAAGAGATCCAGGAATGTAACCTCTCTCAAAGACCTGCATTCCAAACACAACAAAAATGGCAACCAATGACAAGAAGATTCAAGATTATAAAGCAGAATAAGAAGACAAGAGTCATTTAATTAGATTCCTGGAATTAAAACCCGCTTTTATCATCCTCATTTTTTTTTTAAAATACAATGTACTATGTATATAATTAAAAAAAAAAATACCTGAAGTTTCTAAGGAGATGCAGTTTCGCCTCTGCCTTGAATCCCTATGAGCGCATTAATCAACTGAGTTTCTTATTCGGTAAATGAGATAATTTGCTCATTTAAAACACTGCACTTGCAAACATTAAAACCTTTTCTATGAACGCCTTCAAAAAGTAAAATCTTAGACACTGATTTTACAACCTAGGTTTATGCTAATCTCTGAATTGAGGGAAAAATTAAGCATAAATACTCAAATAATAAAATCACTTACCTCAAAAACAAACGACAATCCAGTAATAGCTTCTCTGCGCCATGGAATGGCACCGAATCGCAAAGACGGCAGAGAATGGCTGAGCAAGAAGAGAGAGAGAGGCTGCTATTCGAAAATGGAGGAGAATCAATCAAAGAAAGATGAAGAAAGGGTTCTCACGCTACGAAGAGAGGGAGAGACAAAAACAGGTTCAAATTTTGATTTATTAATTTTTTTTAATTTGAATTAATGGAAGACCTTTTGGCAGTGGATCTAAATAAACAACTGATGCCCAATTTACATTTTAATTACAAAATTGCCACTGCTCACCTTTGGGCCGTGATTCCTTGTTAACTGAAGCATTAATTGCAATTTAATTACAAAATTCTCGCCAGTGGCAGCAGTTCTTTATTAACAACCAACACACGATTTGCAATTTAATTACAAAATTTTTATCATATTACTTATTAGTATCAGTTCTTTTAGAAATTGAAGTCAAAAGTACGACGTCAAAAGTACCTATCTGTACTAGTGTAGTTAGAATGTTTGACTCTAAGAAAAATAAAAGAAAGTATAAGAAAATGTAAGAAAATCTAAAAATTTTAAAGAACAAACAAAAATATTGTTAGCTTCATTTACAAAAGAGGCTATCAAAGCTAAATAAAAAAGTATAATGGCGTTTTAGATACCAAACTAAAAGAATAATGACTTTTCAAATGTCAAAAATGTTAAAGAAGTTTAGATAACCAAAATTAAAAAATTGGAGGATTTTTTAGATTCTTTATCTTAGAAGAAAACTTCATATTCAATTCAATAAGTGAATTCGTATTAAAAGGACAACACGAATTAAATAAAGAATCACTTTAATCCAATAATATTTTTTAAATGCAATAATAATATTAGAAATTTGAGTGCGTGAAAAAACAAAAAGGAGGATGCAAAATGTTGTCGTAGAAGGTGGAGGTAAATGTGGACGAAACTGAATCAAAAGATGGCTAGAGAAAGGGAGTGTGAGAAAAAAATTATGTTATTTTACTTTTATTAATTAGTTTATTATTAATTTTCAAAATAATTATAAAATTAAAATGAATTATAAATTTTTTATAATAATTTTGAATGTGCTAATATGGCAAAATAATAAATGGGATATATAATCGGTAGGTATCAAAAAATAATATTATTTTATTATATCTACAATAATAACTGAAATTTGCATTAATGATTTAATTTGTCAAAATTAAAATAAGTACATGATTTGAATTATCAAAATTAAAATTTTAAACTAAAATCATAATTATTTTGAAAGTTCTTCTTTTAAAAAAAAAACCTTATTTTATTAAAGTGTTCTCAGTTCATACTATGAAAACAATGAAATAAGCAAATACAAAACAAAATTTTCACAATATCTTGTTAGATGCGAGGGCATTCCATGCTAGTGCTTCGGATTGGAAAGGTACAGTTGTCTTCAAATTAGGCTGAGTTTAGTAGAGATTAAGAGTGCTCACATCTTTAGATTATTTTAAAAATTGAATGCAGAAAATGGTTAGTAACACAAATTCAAATAAGAATATAAATATTTTTATATTTTCTATGAAGTAGAGAACTAAACAATTCAATATATTTTAGGATTTTTCTCAAATTGCAACAATCAAACAAAAATAAATACAAGAATAATAAAAGTAATTAGGAGCCAGGTATGTTGGTGCCACCATTAACTTTCATCACTTGAGGATCTTGTGCAATTAAAAGTAACTTTGCATCGTACAGACATAGTCCTTTATCCATCACTGACTAGTTCATTAATAGTCTAGCATATAGGTTCTCTCCGTCAACCAATGTATGATTTAGAGATATAGACTCGCCAGCCATCACTCGCCATCTAGATGGGCAAATATAAGGTGTAATTAATAATTTTTTATAGTGAAGTTTGTGATGTAATATGTGATGATAAAATAGCTAAATAGTACTATTTATGTTACTATTCATATGACACTGAAGTTTGTTTAATAGGTAAAAGCAATGTGTGCCAATGATGGACCTTCCTAGTCGATGTTAATCAACTCAACCATGTTAAGCACCCAACCATAAACTTGTACTTTAAATTCCTCCAAAAATTAGGGCTTACAATGTGGGCCTCAAACCGAGGTCGACTTCTCTTTAGGTTGGGCTTGTCAGCTGGGGCCTTTGGCTGATTAAGCCTTAGCTTAATACCCTATGTTGATTCGCTTAGTTCTTCCAATTGTTAATCTTGCTTCTCCTTTCTGATATTGAATCTTAGTCTAAACTTAGGCTAATTTCAACAACATGACTAGTGTCTGTGGAAGAATTTAGTGGGATTTATCACAATTGTCTTTTGACTTATAAGATTTATAGATAAATGGAATGATTTAATCATGAAAGGTGTAATTATATTAACTTAATTAAATCATGGTAAATGGGTATGTTGAAAGGATGTGATCAACTTATGGGATGCATCAATAAGATCCCCTAATATCCTTGTATCTTTATATTATGTTAAGTCCTTGTCTAGAATGCTAACTCAAGTCTGTGGCAATAGCTGATCGACAAGATTAAAGTTATTTCTCCCAATACAACAAGTTTTTCATTAAATTTTCATAAACGATTACCTCATATCCTTTAAGGTAGACCCTTCTAAGGCTCATAAGTTAAACAAGTTTTTCATCTTTATAAAGCAACTTCAGATTAATTGGTAAATCTTAGTAAGTTTAGCATTTGTTTTGCTTGTTATTTCTTTGCTAGACGAGGGAATGCTTTGTTAACAATCTTGGGTATTGGGGATTTTGTATGTTCAAGTGCCTATCTAGGATTGTCATCCATTATATGTAGGTCAAGTGGAGTACTTGTGCTTATAAATGATAAATTGTACAAGAAAATAACATCTTAGAAGAGGTTAATTAATAAACAAAAATAGTGCTTTATAAAACGAATTAGGAAAATTTTGTCAAGGTATCGAGTCATGTTAAATATTGTTGTTCAAACCTTTTCTACCGACACAATGAGTGTTTTTCAAATTTTAGTAATTTGCAAATAAAATCCAATGACTAATGAAATCATCTCGGTGGGACAATAATGAGAGGTAATTTTGGTCCTCAACAGAGAAGCTTTGTATGACAAAGGAAAAGTTTGGATTAGACATTAGCAGATCCATACGGTATAATGAGTATGTAAGTGCATATCTAATATCTATTTAAAATATTTTCTTTTTGGAAGAAAATAAAATCTCCATTAATAGATAGTTATACGATATCTAGAGCTAAGATTAAATTCAACAAAATATAGATTTAAAATATCAAAAATCAATCCTTTGAGAAAACTAATTAGTGAAAAAAATTAGACGCTGTAGAACGGCTCACATGTTGTTATATCCCAAATCACAACTTTCTCTTGAAAGATCTCATTACATTCATAACTTTCTTGATCAATAACTAAATTTAACATAATAAATCATACCTAAATCCATATATATATCAATGTCCAAAATCTAATGAAAAGTCTCAAAAAGTGAGAGAATCACACATATCAAAAGATAGGAACAACTAACTCTCACAATTGGAAAGACAAACTTTATTAAAAAACAAGACACTAAAAAACTAAATAATATGATAAAATTGAAAATCTTAAGACTTATTATCATGATTAAATGTTGATGGCAGCCCCTTTAAGGAGGTTAGAATTTTTTTTTTTTTTTTTGCTTTTATAAGAGGCTATAATTTTTTCAGAGAAAAAGAAAGATATATAATATCCATTTAAAATATTAATTCATTGGTAAAAAGAAACTTTTAATCATAGAAAATAATATTATTTAACTTCATAAGTGTAAAATAGGATCTCAAACAAGAAAATTTCTTCTTTTTCTTCTTTCAATATTAACATATTAAGATTTAATTTTATTAGTTTTATTTTATAAATTTTATTACTAAATTTAAGATGATGAATGAGAATAATTGCTTGATTGTTTATATAGAAATATATATTTTAAAAATAAGTAAAAGTAGTATATTTTGAATCACATTTAAAGCAGAGACGAAGCGAAGTAAATGAGGGCACATGGTGGCCAGGCCACAATTCAAAATTCTTCCCTATGTATATTTATATTAAATAAAACAAAATTTTTCATCCATTTCAGAAACATAGTTCATTTGCCCCCATCTCATCGTTATATTTCTAGCTTCGTTATTGATTTAAAGTATGAGAATCCTTCTAGAACAATTATAATTTTTTATTTGAATGTGATTTTTTTTAGACTTTATTTAATGTATTGTTTTTATTATATTTGTACATACCTAGTTTTGACATTTTGGATCCTCCACTATAATTGTGATTCCTAAATCTTAGAGAATTCAATATTACTATACTACCCTTGTAAAATAGGTTTTGCATCTTTTTATTTTTGTTTTATTCAATATTGACAAATAGAATGTTTAAGGCAAAGTATTTTCCCTACTAGCATATTACAAGCTATAATGTTGGGTCTTCCAAGCTATTGTTGGCAAAGTTTATTTGGAAAAAAAATCATAAACCATTGATGAGTGATAGTATCTGGATCGATCCCTAATGTGTTTATCCCAAAACATGCCTACAGGAGAATGTTCCCTTTTTCTCAGGAAGGGACTCCTTTTCTACTTGAGGGAGCTTGGCATTGGTTTATAATTTGTGGAGCTCCTGTTAGGGAGATATGAATTATGAATAGGATATTGTCACTTTTGTAAGTTCACACTCAATTATCAGATTGTGTCAAGTTTAGACACTAAAAATATCAATATCTCATTCATTTTTACCCATATTAGTAATCAACTTGCCACAATCAATCCCAGGTGATATGGGTTGGTATCACTGTAGTCCATCTAGTCATAGCCTAACCCTCATGAGTAGCAAATCCCCCTCAGGTGATGTCGAAGGTTGACCCTCGATAGGGGATCCCATTAAAGTTTTGCCTCTCACTCTCGAACAACCGAAGGGTTTTCACCAACCTTGTGGGCCCACTCCTAGAATAACACATGTCCTCTATACTGTAGGGAATTGTCCCATTATAGTCCTATCACCATACTCTAGGAGCCAACCTCCAAGTGACACCTGCCCTTAGCTACAAGAACTCCTCAATCTATAAATAGGGGGTTGCCTTCCTTAAATAGGGTAATCACACGCTCAATCTCTCACTCTAAATTTTCATCCCATTTCTCTAAATTGACTTGAACGTTAGAGGGTTATCACCATACACCTTGTATGGCTTCCTGATCATATATTATGTGCAGGTCTCATTCTCTCACAACCAGGAAACACCATTCTCAGCGTAGAGGAACTAGAACCTCTATCACCAAGATTTAATCAAGGTGGTTTTTTATAATGTTTTGTATTTAGATCTTGAATTTTTTTTTTCTTTTTCAATTTTCTTTCTGGTTATATTTGTTGAGTTTTTAAAGAAATAATGGTAAGAAGGGGGAATTTAAAAGTAATTAAGGGATATTTTCATCTTTTTAAATGTATTTAATGATAGTGGCATATGAAGAACCAAGTTATAGATGAAGTTAAAATAAATAATGTATTAAATGATTTTATAAAAAGAACCCTAGAATAAGCGTTGTTGATGGTTTCCCTTCCCAAGTTGGGCTACCAACGGAGGAGTTATATCGGTTGAAACAGAGCAATAAGAGAGGACAGTTATACCTTACTTCTGATGGAATCCTATTTGATCAGTTAGTTGAGATAGTTAAAAAGATGAATATGGATCTGGATGTGGATAATAGCATTAATGTTACACAAGATGAGGGAAGAAATAAGTTTCCTTTCATGACAAGTTATTGGGTAATGCATATTCAATACATTATGATAATGATGATGATGTGGTAGAACATGATGAGGAGGATGATGAGGTTCCAACAATTCCTTTAACTAAGGAAGAGAAAATAACTTTAAGATGCCCTTGGAGATGTTCCTTGATAATTAAGGGGATGGGTAAGTCGATTAGGTTTAAATACCTAAACAAAGGGCTCATAAATATGGCAACCACAAGTACATATGGAGCTCATTATTCTTAATAATGAGTTATTTTTAGCTAAATTTAATGCTCAGGAAAATTATGAAATTGCATTGGATGGAGGCCCTTAGTTTGTTACAGATCATTATTTGATGGTTTGCACCTAATATCACAATTTTGATCCATTGAATGAGTTATTTTTAGCTAAATTTAATGCTTAGACAGATTATGAATTTGCATTAGATGAAGGCCCTTAGTTGATTATGGATCATTATTTGATGGGTTGCACCTAATATCTCAATTTTGATCCACTGAAAGCTAAGGATGATTCTATTTTAGATTGGGTTCCTTATCTACCCATAGAGTATTATGAGATGAACATCTTGATGAGAGTAGGTGAAGATTGGTAAACCTATCAAGGTTGATGTGAATAATAGTGATGTCTTAAGGGGGAAATTTGTGAGATTGTATGTGGAACTTGACCTAATGAAGCCTCTCATGGATAAGTTCAAGATTAATAGAAGAATTCAAAAAATTGAATATAAAAGCTTACATCTTATATGCTTTCATTGTGGTTGTTACAACCACAAGGAGAACAACATGCCAACATTAACTTTTGCTCCCATAGATGGTGGTGTCAAAGAGCCTGAGGCAATTCCTAATGAGAGACTTGTCCCTGATGAAGTGACTGAGCATTATAGAGATTGGATGTTGGTGAAAAAGAATCCTATAAGGCCCAAAAAAGGTCCTGACAAGATGGAGAAACAAGCAGTCCAAGGAATTTTCAATTTTAATGTGTTAGCCTAGAAGAAGATAATGAAGTTCCTAAGTGTAAGAACCTACAAGGGATGAGGTATGATCAAAGATACAACAAAGTTGGTCCTTCTAGGACTGATAGAAGTGAAACTAGTGATAGGGAAAGAGTAAAAGGCCAAATGTTCAAGGCAATTTAAAGGACATCTAATGTCCAACACAAAGTTTCTTCAATCAAAAGCAATTTGAACTAGTTCGTGTTAGCAGTGTATGCCCTAGAGTCTATACTTTATATATATTTGTAATATTCATCCATTAATGGCTATTGATATATATGTTTTCATTTAATGATTAGTTTCATTTTAGTGTATTACGTATATATGTTCCTTAAGTTCTATGTAAGAGTTCTCAAAGAGTTTGACAATTTGGAGACAGATTCTTTTTGTCATAGAATTTAAAGATAGTTCACGGTCATTGGATTATTGGAAGGAATGTCATTAATCCGGAGAGATCGTCACCTCTGTAGTCATCCATGACAAGTATGAGATACTTTTTGGTATAGAGGTAGTGAGTCTCACACTACAGACATATGTTGTCATGACAACAAGTGGATACTCATGAGATGAGTAAGTCGAACAGTGACATTAGATGATAGACACATGGGTTTTATCCACTAGTAAATGTCTGATCATCTAGATTATAATTGTGCATATAATCCTTAGAATTGAGGTGACATGTTATCTGGCATATTGGTGGCTATGATTTGTTACTGCTTACATATCGATGCTAGTCATGTATTGGTATATGACATGTGGTGACCATAATCAGTGGTATGTTGGGATAAGTGTTTAACCAAGAAAGAATTCATTAACTTGGATAACCAAGGAAGGAATCCTATGACTTCTAATTGTTTATGACTTCTAATTGTTCTTGATATGCAGATCTCTTATTAGAGTGGATAAGGTTCACTAGAAAGAGTTTTTAGTTGGAACCAGTTTATCGAGAACTCATAACAGATAAAAGTCATATGATCTAGCACATAAGGTTTGACTTCTTCCATGGCCCTAATTGAGATCGGAAATCCATAATGAAGGGATTTAAGTGCATGGTAGTTATAATCAAAAGATCCATGAAATGTCAAGGATTTATCACCAACATTCATTTCTAATTAAGTAGTCATGATATGTTAAGCTAAACATCACTCACGATTTATAGTACTAAGTGTGAACTATGGATTACATACTTGGTCTAAAGAAAAGAGTTTTCTTTATCTCATTGCTAATTAGAACATGAACCTAGCAAGTCACACACCATAAAGTGTATCATTTATCTTGGTATTTAACCATGTTGATAATTGATTAAAGAGTTTAATTAATTATTAACTTACATTGGGTTAGACTTGTAGTTAAATTTATATAAATCCTAGCATATCTTGAAGTCTAAT
>CAOJBK010386989.1:0-10399 GCA_948294925.1 Codiaeum variegatum | reverse complement strand
CTATCTTTTGATGGGAAAATTTTTTTTTGCATAAATTTAGTGCATACCTCTTCCCATGTGGTCAAAGAATTAGGAGGTAAAGTCATTAACTAAGTTTTAGCAGTATCTTTCAAAGTATAAGGAAAGTATCTCATTCTTAATTAATCCTCGGTCAGATCTTGAAGAGGAATGGTCTGAATAATAGAGTAAAAGTCCCTTATGAAATTGAGGGGGTCCTCATTGGCCATTCCATGGAAAGATGCCATCATATTATAGTGAATAGATTTAAGTTCATAATTCCTAAATTTCGTATCCAACCGAATATAAGAAGTAGTCGTACCAATGACCGGCTTAGCAAAATCCTTTATAAGTCACCTATCATCAGCCATGATTTTAGGTGGATCAATCTGATTTCTATCTCTTAAGTTTGTTGGATCAACTCTCTCAATCTCTTTGTTATAAATTGGTGGATCTTAAATTTCAGATGGATCCTCCACATCATCCTGTCCTCAATTCCCAGTTCTAATCATGTACACGTTATCAACAAAAGGAAGAATATGTCCTTCAAGAGATCTCCTTCCATTCATAAAATATGAAAAATGAAATATAATATAAATAATAAATTAAAAATTAAAGAAAGAACAAAACAAATCAATAACGCATAAAAAAGTCTTTTATCAAGGATCCTCGACAACAGTGCCAAAAACTTGTTCGCCTCAAAATATACTAACTAATAGCGATCACAAGTATATGGGTTATTGAAATATATGATAAGAACCCAAGGTCGTATCCCCAAGGAACAACTTATCATGGCTAAGCTTAATCAATTTGTTTCATTAAGAATAAATAAAAAAAAAAAGATTTTGATTTTGATTTTGAAAAGTAAATAAGATAATGAAATTAAAGCAAACAAGTAAACGATGAATATGAATATGCAATGTTATGAACATGTTTAGAGAAATTAAATATCCATAGTCTATCCTTTATGATTTCAAACAATAAATTCTATTACTAAGGTTTAATAATCCAATGTTTCATGAAATCATTCAACTAGAGCTTACCTTAGTCTAGTTAATGCATTCATAGATGTAATCTAAACAAAACATACATCAATCAAAGGATTTAAGAGTAAAACTTATGAACCCAATTCATTTTAGAATCCTAATAACTTATGAACCCAATTCATTTTAGAATCCTAATTGAATAGTTCTATGTCTAGACTTTCATTCTTACTCCATCGTCTGAACCCTAATTAAACTAATTAGTGATCAAGCAATCAATTTTAATCGTTAAATAAATTCAATAAGGAAAAAGTTAAACCTAATAATTAAACTCAATGAAACTAATCATATAAAGACTTATTTCACACTTCAATCTCTATACAAAGATGAATTTAGTTCATGATTGATTTAAAACACAATAAAATCATAATAATTCTAAGAGAAATCATGCTTAATACCCTTAATGCAAAGACATACCATAATTAAAGCAATTAAGTTTCGAATAAACCTCAATTAAAAAGTAGAAAAAACCAATCTCCTTGGAGAAATTCAACTTCAATCTTTATCACAAACCAAATTAATGAAAAACTGAACAAAAATGCTAAAAACAAAGAATTTTGAACTAAGAACTAAAATTTGATGAATTGAGAGATGAGGGATGTTTGATGTTGAATGTGTAGTGGATATCCTATATGAATTTGAATTGGATTAGATTTCATATTACAACTTAAAAAACTTATCTTTTCAACTGAAAGTAAAAACGCATGGCCCCTTTGACGATACGCATGGCTTATGCGGTCAATATCCTGCCCCGAGCGCTTGACTAAAATAAGGCTCCTTCAGTCTAGAGATTCGCATGGCTTAGCACACAACCTGGTTGTCAATCCACATGGCCCATATGGTTAGTCTATATTCTAAATCCCAAGTTGAGTTTAGTCCAACGATCAGCACGACCCATCCCTTTGAACTGCATAGCCGTGCGTAGACCCGTGCAAAATTAATTCTTCAAACTTTTTTTTATCCATTCCTCAACTCATTCAAGAACTTCATTTATTGATCAAATAACTCCATATTTCTTGAATTCCTCTAAAACACACCTAACAAACTAATTTAATTCAATTTATGGGAAAAATATACTTAAATGTAAAGGAAAAAGTGTGAAATTTCATACAAAACAAGCTTCGATCTCATAAACCTTGTCCTATTAAAAGGTATATCTACCATATGGTTTTTTATAGAAATGGGCAAAGGTTCGATGTAATTGAGCTTTCCAACCATGGAGGTTGCTGAAGGTATGACCAAGTAGTCCCGACTCTTATAACTAGGTATATGAATTGTCATACCTTTACTTTGGACCAAGAACAAAAAGACAATCACTTATTATAGTTGTATGCCCATCTCCATAAGAGATGCCTGCCCAAACTGAACTACTTACTTCACTTGCAAATAATATACTATTGAACACCAATCTATAATTCCTAGCTTAAAGGAATGGCCTAGATAAAATCCATCTCCACCTATTTTGTACCCCTCCCCCTAAAGCATTCTGGCATCTATTATTCATCGTCTCACCTTGTGAAGAAAAGTCGGACAAGGGGGAAGATATGGAATTGATAGGGAACCATAGCTAAGTGGTAAAGGCATGAGTCTACAAAACTTCTACCCGTCGGTTCGAATCCAACTGGTTCCTATAGTGCGGCGCCATTCCACCCATCAGTTTTTGAAATGGTTAATGGATAGTACGAAGGAGCAAGTGGGGGCAGCTTCTTCGTGCTATAAGTGGGCTGAGAAAAGGATAGATAATGTTTTATTAAAGCGATACATATCGATTCGATAAAAGCTAACATGGAAAAATTTTGTATATTAATAAAGACGTCGCACATAGAGATTGAGCATAGCGAGCATGAGGCCTAATTACTCCTATTTGATCGTTTGCTAAAGAGAATTCCTAATAAACAAGATGTAGGAGATCGCCTATTTGACAGCTTTTACAAGGCTTCTTAAATTTAAATTACCAAAAGATCTCATACTAATTCAAGTCTTTAATAGAAAGGAAGATTGAATATTTATACTCAAAGAAAGACCTTGAGTATTTTTTTAGTGAACTTGTAGATGTGACCCTAAAGAGTCTGTAAACTCCTGATTTAGACATTAAAAAAAAAGGCCATTCTAGACCTTTTCCTCATTGAACAAGAACCATTATTGCCTCTTGGCTTTACGTTAATAGATTATATTTGACTGGAAGGGATTGCATAAGAATGCTAAAAAAAATTACATCATTCCTCTCCCTATCTATCTTAGGAACTGAAATTACACCTTACATATTTTTAAGCAATTTCTATCATGATCGAACATGTAAAAGAGGGAACCAGGTTCAACTATTGTTAGGTTATATTTCACGATGGACAGAATGAGAGGGACTATTGATCATGAGATCGAGTTGGAACCGGGATCTAAACCGCCTGCTCAAGCACCATACAAGATGAGTCCTTTGGAGCCAGCTGAATTGTGAAAGGTGAATTGTTAGATTAATCTTATCTTATACCCAACCATCGAAGGAACCTTATAGAGACTCAATGTTATTCCAAAGGGATGGCACATTGTGGATGTGTGTTGGCTGTCGGGCCCTAAACAAAGTTGAGAATAAGTACCCAGTTCCAAATGTTGATGATTTATTTGATCGGTTATCTAAGGCGACATACTTTAATAAGCTAGACTTGAAATCTGGCTACTAACAAGTGAGAATTACAGAGGATGATGAGGCTAAGACGGCTTACATAATGAGGTATGGCTCATTTGAGTTTCTAGTTATGCATTTCTATTTAACAAATTATCCTGCTACATTTTGCAACTTAATGAATGATGTGCTCTATGAGTACTTGAATCACTTTGTAGTGGTATGCCTAGATGACATAGTGGTGTAAAGCCAGACCTTAGCAGAACATGCTGAGCATCTCATGTTGGTGTTCGAGGCTTTACAAAAACACACTCTCTATGTCAAAAAGGAGAAGTGTGAGTTTAGCCAGCGGGGGATTTTGTTTCTTGGTCACAAAGTTAGTAGTGGGAAAATCCAAATGGATGAGAGAAAATCCAAGCCATAGTAGATTGGCATGGTAAGTTCTCATATTTTGGCTTAGAATAATTCCCTAGATATCTCTTATTTTGCAGGGCAACTTTGCTCACCATATAGTTCATTAAGGTAAAGAAAAATGTCATGCACCTCAGCCATATGCTTATGTTGTTTGTGTAGTTCCTTATTCATAGAAGCTAATACAATACATCTTGCTAATAAACGATCATCTTTCCACTTTTTCAGAGTCTCATATTCCTCAGGACTAGCCTCTTCGAGCAAAGGTCCGAGAACATGTTGATCAAGTACACAGATAATCTTTTCATAGGAGAGTACGAGTCTTAAACTCCTAAGCCAATCTACATAGTTTTGTCCAATGAGTCAGTTTTCATCTAGAAGGTATGCAATGGTATTTGATTTACTCATTATTATTAGAATATAACTGTAGAAAATAACAAGATTAACTAGTTCCATATTAATGCAAACGTACCACACCGTAATGACATTGGTCTTTAAATCAAAATTGTACTCCCACTAATTTGGTGAATCCTACACTTCCAAATAGGAAACGAAGATTCCATTAAGGTGAATCACTAGTGGGTCGATTGAAATCCTGCAAGGTGAACAACTCTTGCTCATCAAAACTCTTATGAGATTCAATTTAAATGGCTCCTAATGTGTCCAACCGCAAGCTAGTCATTGTCTTTTCAAGTCTTTCACATTAGTTAAATCAATCCCATTGGACCAATAAGTATGAGGATTTGAATATTGTGTGGTTTGGGTACTCATTGTCATTTTAGAGACACAATGTATCCTATACTTATAACATAACGTGATATACAATGTTTCAAGAAACATTACACCAATGGAGAGCCTAAACTTAATATTTCATTGGAAGATTTTTAGGGCAATTATTAATTAGGTCTCACTTTGCACATTATCCATTTTATTTTATGCATATCATATATACACTAATCATATAATGGACAATTTAACATAGGTTTGATCATGGACTATTGGAGTCAATTCCTATCCACAAGGAATGAGAGAGGGGTTTAAGGTCATAAAATTACAAACATACATTTTAGATCCTACTCTAAGATCTTGTAGCTCCCTCTTGGCATCTTCAAGGGTTAAACCTCCTCTTATACTTGTATCTCCACATTTTCTATGTGTACATAAGTATCCATGGCATAACAAGGTGATATTACATTAAGAGTTTGCCCAAAGGCTCACTGAATTTAATTACATCCTAAACTACTAATTAACTATTAATTACATCCCCTCTACATATAATAAAAGAATATTTTTACATGCCCAATAACATCCATTCACAATGGTTTTTAGTTCATGATCAACCATACATGCCAACCCAATACAACACCATAGCATATAACACTTAGCTTAGTCTGAATACTTGTAATGGCTCTACATAATGAACAAACATGAGTTAGAGGGCAAAACTTTTTGTCAAAGAAAGACCTTCCGACTCTCAAGCCAGAATTTAAAGGTTTGCAATGTTCTCAAGAGGCAAAATTAGGGTTTTGGTAAGTTGAGAGTAGTTGAGCATACATTGAAATATGTGTCATCATGATATATTTATAGTGTTGGTTGGGATTCTAAGATGGACAAGTGTCATCGTATTATTTTGTCAAGTGTTGGTTCATTAAAGAATAGGACAATTGTCTCTCCCTTAGGGAGTGACACATGCCTTTCCCCTAGTAGGAAAATATTCCTTTAATCCAGTACAATAATATTATGTCTTTGGAGGATTGTTTCAAGTGGGCTTCCCATGACGAAGCCGAGGGCCTAATGGCTCCCACTAGTTGAAGCCCTTCCTTCGCTTTGTGTCTTCGAGTGTAGTATGTCCTTGAGTTATTTATTGCTTATTTTGTGGACTTTTGACCTTAATTACTTTACTATTTATATAAGTCTATATATTTTTTATTAAACTATATCAACAAGTATGTTGTGTGGAAGAGATTATTGTCTAAAAGAGCACTAGTATTAATATTCTAGTTGGTTAAAAACATCATATATCGAATCACTACCATCGTTCGGTTCTGCAGCTTTTTCATCCATGTTTTAACTCGCATTGAGGTTGACACATAAGAATGCAAACATCCACTTTCATTAATTTGTGTCTTTGGAATACAAGTGTAGGCATAAAACTTCTTTTTTCTTTTTCTTTCTTAAATAATTGGAAAAATTATTTGAAGACGAGTCATTTAGGCTTTATTATCTTTAACTGATTTATACTGAACTGAACTTATTTTCACTGATTAAAATTGATTTTTATTAATTAAAATTGATTTTTTACTAAACTTATTTTTGCTGAACTAATTTTTACTGTTATAATTGATTTTGTAAACTTTTTTAAACTTATGTTTATTAATTAAAATTGATTTTTATTGAACTTATTTTATTAAATTTATTTTTACTTATTAAAATTAATTTTTATTTATCAAAATTAATTTTTATTATTTTTTTTAAAGTTAAGATAATATAGTCTTATGCAAAATTTAAAATGTTACACTGTTCAAACATTTATCAGCCATTCATGTCATATTCTATATTTGTAAGTAGATATACAAAATAAAATAAAAATTTTTCCTAGAAAAAGCTATAGTCCCATCATTACAATTGAGAAAGAAGATGGGGATATTTTTGTCCACTTGTACAAATATGTGTATGGATGTATATTTCCTAAGTTGGGGTAGTCCTTTTCTATCTCATCCGTCCATCACTGTTGCATTCCATGTGGAAGAGATTTTCTACACTATCAATGAAGATTAGGATATCTAGACAGACAGACTTTTTCCCTAACTTTTGTAGGGTATATACTGTTTTTTTTTTTTAATTAAATCATTATTAAAATTTTCTGGAAAAAAATCTTTATTAAATTCTTTATTTATATAATTAAATTTCTTTGGCCGGGGGTTGGCTATGATTAAGTCCTGTAACCGACCTGTCAAAACTTGGTTGGATATGACCCATAATTGTAATTTATTGATAAAGCATTTTCTGAATGTCTAATATTTTATATTTGAATTTCTCATATCCTTATTGAAAGAATTTAATGGACATAATTGGCTTATTCAATGTGAGATTTTCACTCACATAGAGAATCTTTTGTACGTGTACAAATGTTCGTTTTTTTTTTTTTTTTGTCTTTCTTTCTCTCTCTTTTTTTCCTCTTGGTTTCCTCCCTTAATGGTCATATATATATATATATGAAAGAGGGCCTAAGGCTACATATACAGTAAAAACAAATTACATGACCCTATCAAAAGAGACAATTTTGCTTCTGCTAACTCCCGCAGCATCATCATCAAGCAACTGGTGAATCCCATCAGTATAATCTTGTAATTCATGAACTCCCGTACCATAACTTAAAGCTTCATTAAATATAAAATCTGTTGCAAAATTAGCTTCGCGAAATATGTGATTAACCTGCACATTCCAATTTCTGGCTAGAAAATTTTGTCAAGCCTCCACAATATAGAAGTGAGCACTGTGACAATCTACTTTGGTAGTTAACCAATTGATAATAAGAATTAAACATCTCACTCCTATGCTCCAAGCACTACAACATAAACATATCTATTGCAGTGCACAACTAGAGGCACTCCCAAAAAAGTTATTTTTTATAATTATTAAGAGCATATGGAAAAGTTTAATTAGAGGCGCTTTTTTTTTTTTGTAAACTGCCCTAACAGGCAAAGAAATAAAAACAAGTTTTTATCTTTTTTTTTTGTTTCCCCCCTTTTCTCCTTCTTGTTCCTTTTCCTCTCTTTCACGATTCTATGTCACTGTAACAATAAAATTCAATTCAGAGATAAGAGGTAAATCTAAGCACAATTTCCTCTTCTTCTCTTTCTTTGAGAAAGCCATTGCAACTTGTTATTTGTCTTCCATTTTTGTTTTGTTCAATTGAAATTTGCAGAAGAATGTTTTGCTCTAACCAGATTCTTTGTCGCAAAGAATGTCTAGGCCTGGTTACTTTTTCACAAGCAAAGAAAGTAGAGATACAAATGCATGGTAAAGGTTCCTCTGACACCATTCTCTGTAAAATTCTTCATGGTCTTTCACTCTGATCTCCCTCATTTCAAATTCAAGCACTGATTTTTGTTTATTGTTCTAAAAAGAGGGGAAAAATTATTGTGCATGAGAGAAGGTACTTATTGAAGGAGTTTCAAGAATTAGTTTCTAGTGGAGAGTTCTCTAAGGTTTTGGAGGTTGGCTGTGGCAATGGCAGTTCTATTATTCCAATTCTTTGATAATCCATTAAACTACAGGCTAGCGTTTTCTTTTATTTTGAGGTGTTTTGTTGAAATTTTAATGATTCATTTTCTGTTGTTAGTGGAAACAAAAGCATCATCATTTATGCTTGTGATTGTAGCACTCAAACTATTAAGAATGTGAAATAGGTTATTGCAAATGCCTCTAAATTATCTTTGTTCAGAACTATTTTAAGGCATCTATTATGATTTTGTTTTCACTGGGTTTCCCAAGTGGTTGTTTTGTGATTCCTACATATTAATGTCTCCATCAAAACAACAAGAATGCTTCTCTTCAGGTTAGTTTCTTCTTTTATTTTTTTTAATTAATATCACTTTTTTCTGAAGTGTTATGATTACTACCATTTTAATTTTTTTTGGAATTTCTATTATCATCTCAGATGGTTAAGAGAGAAGTAATGTAAATGGTGAATCTCCTCTTCCACAGATATCGATGTATTGTTTAAAGTTTTATCTCATTTCAAAACTTCTTACTTCATTTGAATTTCAATTTAGATTCGCTTGTTTAATTATCCAAAATTTGTTTCCTTAGATCATTATTTAATTAGTATGTGTATTTTAATTAGTTTAAGATGATTTTGGTTGATTTTTTTCTGAAAACTTTTGCAATATTCTTTTTCTTCTTTCAATATAATTAAGTAAAACAGGAATCTTAATTCATTTAGGTTTTTAATTTTTGAAGCTAATTTGTAGCTTAGATTTTTAATTTTATTTATTCGTTCTTGCTCTTTGATAATTAGATCACGGCAAAGATAGAAAATGAGGTGAGGATATAATAATTATTATTGAGCTCCCTTATGTTATTAATTATTATTTAAATTGAAGATAACTTTAAAGTATTTGATGAAGGGAAAATCTCTAAAGTTTAGGTAAACATTCGAAGGATTTAGTTCTGTAACTGTTTTTTTGGCTCCTGAGAAAGTATCTGATAAAATTTACAACAATATTTATACCACTGTAAGATTGTCTTGTTTATCATTTTATTATCCTTTTTGGTTTAAAAATAAAATTTATTTTTGTGTTGTAAGACTTATCTAAAGAGTTTGTTAGTGCAAACTCGACTAGAAAGGTCATCTCTCTTTTTCCCATCACTAGAATTTCTTAAGAATCTGCTTGATAAAAGCCTTATTCAGGTTTATCAAATTTGAAGCATAACTCTCTTTCTTTTCAAAATTTGTTTATATGTAGGCCTTGAATTCATAAGAAAAGGAGTGACCAAAAGGTTGAATTTCTTTAAGACATATTTTCATGTATTCGATTTAGTTGCAAACATGTTCTACTTATTATTACTTGACATGTTTGATGCTGATGTTGTAATTTCATGACAATTTTCTAATGTTCTGCTTCTGTAGACCTAGAAATGCAGCAGGAGATCGATTCCCATATACATAAAAGTGAAGCCACATTTAGTGTTTAGTTGATGGTAGGTTTTGCTTGCTTTAACAATCCATGAGATATTTAATTCTTGAATTTCCCACGTGTTTCTTAATTTCTTAAGTTTTGTTGATTATCATGTCTCATCTCCCAATTTCATGTATCATATAGAGCTATGAAAATATAATGTTGACGTGAGCTGTATATTTTTTATATAGGAATATTTTGTAATACATGTATATTTTCTATATAGAAATATTTGGTACTACTTGAGTTGTATATCTTATTTAGGAATGTTATTAGGTGCCTTAGATTTATTTTCTAAATTAGCTGGTATCATCTCTGTATAAATATGTAGTATTTGCACAACAGAAATATAAGAAAATACCTTCTTCCTTTCATTCCATATCTCTTCATCTATGTTTTATCATGGTATCAGAGCTAAGATCCTAGAATTATCTGTGGTCTTTGTTTACTTAAACACAAACCTAGAAAACCAATAAGCACATCAAGAAAAGATGAGTACTCAGACTGATTTGGTGGATGTTAAGCAGACTGGCGAAGACTCCACAACAAAAATTCTCAAAAATTTAAGAACAAAGATAAATCAAATTTTGACTCAGACCCCGACAGTAACACACGACAGTGTTGCCGCACAAATTGGAATCAAACTT
>CAOJBK010386819.1:0-15637 GCA_948294925.1 Codiaeum variegatum | reverse complement strand
TTATAACTCTCCCTGATAATAGACTCCCTAACAACACACTAATCTAAAATATAAAGAAACCAAAACAAAATTAATATATATATATATATATATATATATATATATATATATATATATATTAAAATGCTATTATGGGATTATGAATACAAGCATACATATTTAACAAAACTCTAGGGCATACATCCTTAACACCATTATCTTTATGAAAATGAGGATAGAAAGTAGCATTGAGTGGGCTTCCTTTATGAGGACTGCCTCACCAATAGAGAAATCATCCAGCCTAAGACATACTCACTAGTCCCACTAGTTGAGATAACAAGTGTTGTACATACTATTAGACCTATGTTAATCTATTAGATTCACCTGTGGTTAGGTATATAGCATCTTTAGTCACAAGGTAACCTTAAAACCACCAAGCTTCATGTAATAAATAGAACTTGACCTTAGGTCTCCTGAAACATAATACTAATATTTGTCCTATCTTCATGAAACAGTTTTTCATTCATCATGAACCTGAACAACTTCAAACCTTTCCAAAATAATACTTCACCTACCCAAAATTGTGTCATTGAACCAAGTTTACCATGGTTGTGTCACCAAATGCTTATACCACTTTTCTTTTGTCAAACCAAAGGTTACCATGTCTTTCAACACTGAGAATGTTATTGTTAACCCCACTACTACCAATGTTGCTGCTCCACCTGTTGATATTATTACATTGCTAACAGACTTCAAGAAAAAGAAAGATGAAAAGCTAGAAATACTTAGGGAATTTATACTAAGTGAAGTTAAGAGAATGATGGGTTCCATAACTTAGCCTTCTACCCCTATTAATCAAGTCTCTACTTCTATGGACAAAGATAAATAACTTAATGTCCAAATAATCCCTCCTCCTATGACAGCATAACCTAACCCTGTTGCTAGCGTCTCCCAAAAGGATCATGTCCCAAAAGAGAAACCATGATGTAAAAGTATGAACAAATGGAGAATATGTTGAAGTCAATCAAGAAAAGGGACAATGTGGTGGATGTGTCCTCCCTTAACCTTTTCCCAAATACAAGGCTACCCTCTAATTTTGAAATTCCAAACATCAAAAAGTTTGATAGAACTACCTTCCCAAACACCAATCTCAAAATTTATGATGGCACTTTCAGACCTTTAGGACTAGATGGTGAGCTCCTGGCTCAAATGTTCCAATAATCATTAATTGGTGATGCCCTTTGCTGGTTTGTTGACCTTGATAATTCTTAAAAATAGACATAGGAGTCAATTTGTAACATTTTTATCAAGCAATACCATTACAACATCGTGGTTGATGTCACAAGAAGAGACCTAGAGACTACAAAATAAGGCCTTAAGGAAAATTTTTCTTCATTCTTAACTAGATGGAGAAAGAAGGGCTCCCAAATGATAAATAAACTAATAAAAATTGAATAAGTGGATAATATAGTTAAGAACCTTTTATTTGTGTATTGAGATTGACAGATCACACAATACTTACCAGACTTTAAAGCAATCATTGCTACCGCCTCCCGCATTAAAGACCAAATAGATACTAGTTACACCAAGGATGACTCCCACACATCCTCATCTTTAAGGTATAGAAAAACCTTTCATCAAGGCAGGGTCACACATAAGAATAGGGAGATTAATGCTATCTCTTCTCGAAAGCCCATTTAAATTGAGAGGAGAAAATTCACTAACTTTTAATGTGTGTCATTTAAAGGCATTTATAATTAGTGCTTGGATGGTGGTGCAATCAAACCTCTTGAACTAAAACCAATCCCTAATAGACTATATCAAAAATAGTAGCTTTACTTTTATTGATTGGATGGTTTTTATCTTTGATAAATTTGATTCAAAAATATGTGGTGTGGTTGTATCTATTATTTGGAAGATTTGGATGCATAGAAATGATATAGTGTGGAATAATCAAGGATGTATGCCTCGATAGTTAATTGATGGTACAGTAAACTATCTTTACAAATGGCTACAGTTTTAAACCATTGATCTTATTCTTCAAGCAGAAGATTTAACTAGTAGAATTATCAAATGGTGTAGGCCAGTTGTTGTATGTTTGAAATGCAACTATGATGCGATAACATTTTAGACCACAAAGAAGATGGAGGTAGGTTATGTTATAAGAGATTCAAGTGGCAGGTTTGTGAAAGCTGGAGCAATAGTCATTTATCATTCCACGGTCTATCCTTTGTTAGTAGAAGCAATCAGCTTTAGGGATAAAAAATCTTAAATTTCAGCATATTTATATGGAACTTGATTCTCTTATAATTTTTCAAGCTATTCATAATTATGTTTTATATATTTCTACTATTAACTTAAGTTTAGGTGATTGTATATGTTTACTAAAAGAGATTAATGATTGTAAAGTCTCTTTTGTTAGGAAACCAGCGAATTATGTAACTCATCTCATGGCAAGTGCTTTTAATTCCTTGTTTGGTATCCAAGTTTATAGTGACAACCCTCCTATGTTCTTATGTAATGCTTTAGCTATGGATAATGAATAAGTCTCTCCCTTTTGAGTTAAAAAAAATGATAAACAATTCTATTTGTACATTCATGGTTGATTTTATTGACTTTCAATGACTTGAATCTCAAAGATCCACCATTATTCAAGAGTGTTTGGAAATTAATTTCAAGAGTTTCATAACTTCTAGTGTTGGAATGGGGATGTATCTTCTCTTTAGAAGTAAAAAATTCTCATTAATATTCTTCTTAGTGGATATAGATCATACAATCTTTGAAGAAGGAATTTAGATTGTAAATAGTAATTAGTCTTGTAAATCTAACTCTTAGTGGTGTCTAATGGATAAATTACCATAAATGGTAGCTTCTTTGAGATTTGTATGTGATAGTGCATGAAATGCCTAGATTTTACTCCCTTGTTTATCATGCTTTATCCTATAAATTGAAATTAATTTGTTTGTTATGGTGTTATTCAAGTTATTTTAGGAATTCTTTATTTGAGCATGCTATGGAATGATAAAAATCAAAATGAGCAAGATTGACATAAGAAATGAGGTTGTTTGTGAATGCAGAAGCATATTTTGCCTAGCTCACACCTAGGGCCACGGGCATAAGCCTAACCATGAGGAAAGACCCAAAAGAATTCTACCAAAGTAGATTTTTTAAGCCTTAAAATGCATTTAACATTGCTATCATGCCCAGCAAAATGCCCGTGAGGTAGGGTAAAAGAGTGTATCTGGTAGAAATATAAAAGCAAAAATTGCAGTTTTGAAGGGGAGATTGGATTCATACCCAAATGAGGAAATTTTTAGAGAAAATCCAAAAGTTTTGCAGTTGGATTCAAGGTAGAAGAACTAAGATTTTCTAGATTCAAGGTTATGATTAAAGATTGAAGTAAAGGTTTCCAAGATTTCTCTCATGGATTATTTATATTTGCTATCTTCCCTTTTCTTTTCTTTGTCTTTTTCATTTAGCATGTGCTAAATTTGTAATACCAAGATATATGATAAATCTTAAAACCTATTTTATCGATTGATAAGTTATTTTTTCTATTAAATAATTCCTTTTGGATTGTTTTATCTCTTTGATGCCTCATTGTGTCTTCTAATACTCAATTGTGCACTTATTTTTAGATGCATGTTTTTGTGCTATTGACTTGAGAAAGTTTGGCATGGATAGAATATTTATAGGGATTAAGGATTGATGGGATCACTAGAGATAGGGCTACAAGACCTTTTAGCTTATTTTTACTTGAGTTTAATGTATGACCTATTTTATTGTGAATTTGAGAAGATATTTCATTCATCTTACTTAAGGATTAGGAGTTAAATTATGCAAGAGAGGTTTTAACTTAACTTACTGTAATGCCAATTCAATCATAGGATTTGATTTAATTGAATGCTTATCATGATGTACAATTAGGGGTTAGGAGGTTTCTATATCTAGGTAGTCTTTTATCACTGTTATCTTTTACAATACTTTCTTGTTTTCTCTAGTTTAATTGTGTTTAATATATTTAGTTGTTTAATTTTTAATTGATATCCCAAATAATCACTTGCAAAATATTAGTCAAAATTTTAGCTAGTATATGCCTTATTCCTTTGTGGAACAATATTCTTCTCTCATTGTATTACTTGATTTGGCTCAGTGCAATCATAAATTCAAAGCAGTCAAGTTTTTTACGATATTGCCAGAGACTATAGGCATTACTAGCAATACAACAAAGACTAGTGATTTAACTTTTATCTGTTTGGTTTTAATAGTTATTCTTGTTATGTTTATGGTAATTTCAGGTACTTTCTTTTGTTTATGACTAAAGCTAGTTCCTCTAACTTACTTGAATATGATTCAAAGCTAAAGAGAACTTTGAGGCAAAGAATGATGGAGGAACAGAAACTAGCTTCGTAGCAAGAACTAAGGGTAAGAAATTTTTAGCCAATTTGAATTACCTGAACCGAATCGACCAAATTTTGGCTTTTTTTTTAATGTAATTTTTTTTATTCAATTTGGTCAATACCCAAAAAATAGATCGGTATTTGGGTTCAGATTCAGTTTTCATTCTTCAAATTGAATATTTAATACACATATATATAACATACATATGGTGCCATTTTGGGTTAGGATTTCTAAACCTAACTCTTAGGGGGTATAAATACTCCATCTTATAGAGAGAGTGGCATTTATGTCATTCTCTTGAATATTCTTTCTTCTTTCTCCTCTCATACTCTCTTTGTCATTCTTTCTCTCATTTTGAATCACACCCTCTACGATTCTCTTTGAATCTCTATAGAAACTTTTTTTCTTCAATATCTCTACAATACTTAATATTGTCTTCAACTACACCCTACCCAGAATAAAAAAAAAATCCCTCAAAATCTTATCAGTTCATGAGAAAAAAAATGGTGAAAGATTTTATTTCTAAAAAATCATTCTCACTTTTAGTGTAAGGTAAAATAGAGTGCTTTTGTTTAGTTTTATGGTTTCATTCTTCAATCTATATTCTTATTTGTCATTAAATCCCTTTGCATGTAAGAGGACTAGAGTCTGGAACTCTTAAATTTAAGGAGAATAGAGTCTGGAGCTTTTAAATTTCTTATACTGGAAGCCTTTTTGCTCTGAATTGTGTTGGATCTCTATTTTGAAGGTAAAAAATGAGTTTCTTTTATTATTTTTTTATTTTGTTATTTCATAGATTTTAAAATTTTTGGGTTATTTCTAATTTTTTTTTAGGATCTATACTTTAAATCATAGATCTAGGTGAGAGAATACCAAATCTGTGACTTCCAGAGCCTTCGACACTAAGATATAACTCATGATTTTTTTTATTTATTTTTATGATATCTGAAAAAATAAAAAATAATTTTCTAGAAATTTTTATAATCTTCTTATAAAAATAAAAATACTCTTTTAAATTTGTTCAAATTTTAATAAAAATTTTATTTCTATATGGGATTTTGTCAATTGAAATCCTAATTTTAAATTTAGAGTTTCATGAATTTGAAATCCTAATTATATTAGGATTTCAAATTACAAAGACCCTAATTTTAAATTTATAATTTATACATTTATAAATTCTATAATATTAATAATTGATTGATATCTGTTTAATATTATAGGTCCTGTCATTTGTAGTTGAATAGATTTACATAATATAAATCTAATTACATCTAGAGTAATCGTTATGAGTATTGAAATTCAACATTTTAATGTATACTTTTATATTATGAAATAAGAAATTTGCATTTTAAATTATTTGTTGTTAGTGTACTGATTTGTTCTTGTTGTTTCTTTCTTAGTAGAATTTTTGAAGGATTATTCTTTTCTTGGTTTTGATAATTTTTTTGTTACTGCTTCTTAAGGTAAAATCAATTGATTATCTTTATTGGTTGTGTATTTACTTTTTTAATATAAAAAAGGCAAAACCATCAATTATACCCCAACTATTCGTGATTTATCAAATCTACCCCTTACTAAAATAAATTTCAATTTGACTATCAAACTTTTCGATTTGTTACAAATCTACCACAAAATGCAAAATGATGCTTTTTTGGGTCTGCCTATCGGGTTGGCTGATTGACGTGGAGAAAAGACATACGTCCAAGTCATCATAAAATGATGTCGTTTTGGATCTTGTAGTAGACTTGTAATAAAATATAAAGTTGGATTATCAAATTCAATGTTATTTTAATATGGGGTTGATTTGATAAATCGCGAACAGTTTGAGGTATAATTGATGGGTTTGCCTATAAAAAATATACATATAATTCTAATAATTCTTTCTCTTCAATGATTTTTTACTATAGATGTATAATGCATTGGATGAGATTAGATCTGTTGGCACTAATGCCAATGAATCTATTCTCACTCTACCTGGTGGAAGCACTAAAAATAAGGTGGGAGTAAATGCATAAGCATAACAAAAAAAATAAAAGAAAGGAAGTGAACAAAAGATAAGTTGTGTGGGAGAACTTCAATGAATCATATGATTCTGAAGGTAATTTAATTGTTATTTGTAGTTATTTCAATAAAACTTATCAGGTTGATCATAAGAGAGATGATACTTCTAAGATGAGAAATCACTTGACTAGATTCCAAAGACACCCTACTAGTAAAGATGTTAGGAACAAACTCTTAATTCTTTATCTAGCAAAAAAATTTAGGGAAAATGAGGTGGAAGCAAATGTAGTTCAAGTAGACCCATGGAAATTTGATTAAAGTAGGACTGCAGATGCACTTTCTAGGATGATCATTATTGATTCCCTTCAAGTTTGTTGAAAATGAAAATGAAGGGTTCCAGTATTTCTATTCTACTCATTGTCCCATGTTTAAAATTCCCTATAGGATGACTGTTACTAGGAACTATTATGATAAATTCATATTAGAAAGAGCCAATTTAAAATCTTTTTTAAAATATAATTCTCAAAGTGTCTGTCTTACCACAGATGTGTAGACTAGTATCCAAAGGATCAATTATATGTGTGTTACATGATAATTTATAGACAATGAGTGGAAGCTTAGGAAGAAAATTATGTCATTCATTCTTATTAGTACTCATAGGAGTGGATACCTTGATAAGGCCCTTGAGTATATAATTCTTGATTGGGGCCTTAACAATGTATTCATTGTTATAATTGATAAAGCTAGTAATAATGATACTATTATGTCTTTTTCAAAAAAAAAATAATGAATGACTTGGGGTGGTACTGTCTCTAAGTGCAAATATTTGCATATGAAGCGCATTGTAGATATTTTGAACTTGGTTGTTCATGAAGGTTTGAGAGATGTATGTAATTTAGTTAAGAAAGTGAGGGATCTAGTTAGGTATGTTAGAAACTCTCCTCAAAGTTTGAGGAATTTTAAAGAAATCAATGTTTTGTTTGGAAACAAAAATGAGAATTCCATGAGTTTAGATATCTAAACTAGGTAGAACTCAACCTATATAATGTTAATTACAACATGTTTATACCAATCATCTTTGGAAAGGTATGAGAATGATGATTCCTTATTAGTTTCTAATTTGGGTGGAAGTAGAAATGTTGATGAGGCCTATTATAGGAAAATGTCTAGGTGTCTTGATTTTTTTAACACTTGACTCTTAAGGTTTTAAGGTCTTTATATGTCACTGCGAATACATTCTTTCCTAAAATATCTAATTTATTTTGCAAGCTCAAAATCATGGCATCTCATACTAATAAGAAACTTGAAAGGTTGGGGAAAAACATGCTTTCCAAATTTGAGAAGTACTAGGGGGTCCTGAAAAAATTAACAAAGTGATTTTCTTTGATATTGTGTTAGATCCTAGCTTGAAACTAGTATATATTTCTTATTCTTTCAAAGAAATGTATAGGGATGCTAGTGGGTTTAAGCTTTATATAGATGTTGAATTAGCATTATATGATTTGTTTAATGAGTACAATGCAAAGTATAACACTAATTTTGCTTCCTCTTCTTAATCTTCTCAATCATCCCAAACTCCATCTTCTGATTCTTTCTCTCTCTCTCTCTGGTAAGTCCCTAATTAAAACCAAGTTTAAGGCATATGAGTTAGAAAGTGGAGGCAAAAAATGAGCTTTAGACTTACCTTGATGAGGCTATATTAGATTTAGATGATGATGTTGAATTTGGCATTCTAAAATGGTGGAAGCTATATAGTGATAGGTTCCCTGTACTAACTAAACTTGCTAGAGATGTCCTTGCTATTCCTATTAGCATAGTTACTTCTAAGAGTGCTCTTAGCACTGGAAGAAGGGTTTTTGATCTATTTAAAAGATCACTTACATATAAGCTAGGGGAATCATTAATATGCTGTCAATTTTGGACTAGGACTTTTAACCTAGTCACAATTAAAGAGGCCCTTGATGAGTTGCATCAAATGGACTCTGGTTCATATTATGATCAATTATTGATTTGTATTTTATTTCATATTTGAATTAATTCATTGCTAATCACTTCTTGATTTTTTTTTTTTTAGAATTACCCATTTTTGGCCTTGATCCCTCTATGACTTCCTCATTTGACCTTCTAATAATTACCTTAACTCCTTTGATTGATTATTAGATTCTACTTTAATTATTTTGTTGAATAATTGGTTGACTATTTTACTTATTACTAACTCTGTATCTTTTTTTTAGGATAAAGTCTAATTATTTTTGTAGATTCTCCCTTCTCTTGTATTAAAATTTTGAACCCTAATTAGACTACATTATTGCTTTATTATTTATACTATTTCTTCATTATTGATTGCTATTGTTGTTGGAATTAAATGTTAAGATCTCTTTTTGGCTACAATGACTTACATATTGCTTCTTTGATAAGTTATCTTGTGATGTGTTTACTTCTGCAATGATGTGCCTTAAATTGTTTTAAATTTCTAGGCACATATCTTAGTAATTAATAAGGTTTTTTTACACTTAGCAAATTCTATTGGGTAAGTTTGTTTGAGTATGGGCTATGATGATGCTTCCACCATTATCTGATCTTCAACTAAATGCATATTGAGTTGTCTTGGCATGGTAGATTTGTTAAATGGCTTACAATTTAACATATTTATAGCCAGAAGCTCACTACAATCTTTTTTATGAACTAAAAACAATTCCTAAGCCATTGCTCTTATCTTTTATTTCTATTTAATATATTATTTAGAAACTTTCTTTCTATTTCTAGGATAATGCTTCCACCATTTTCCGATATTGAACAGAATGCATATTGAGTTGTCTTAGTTGGGGAGATTTGTTAAATGATTTGCAGTTCAATGGATTTATAGCCAGAAACTCTTTGTATTGCTTTCTATGAACTAAAAGTAATTCCTAACCCCATTATTCTTATCTATTTTTTCTTGGTTTATTGCTTTTGTTATATTGAAACTAACTTAAATGTTTTTTTGTAGGTTCAATTTTTTTTTTGGTACACAAAAGAAAGTGGCACAGAATCATTTTTATTTTTTGACAAATTTTTTGCACAGGGTTTGAAAGTTATTTTTTTTTTGTGTAATGGAGCTAATTTGGTAACTATATTTTGATTTTGTAGCTCCAATTAATTTGTAAATGATATTCTAAACAATTGTCATTATATTTTTAATTATATGTGAAGTTTATTTGTCAAAAATAGTAAATGTTAATTTTCATAGCAATATATGTGAAGTTTTTCATTTAATATTTCTATTAAAAAACCCAAAAAATTGCAATTTTATTAATTCAATTTTATCCGAAGTTTAGCCGATCTAACCAACAAAAAAAGAGTAAATGGTTTTTCACAATAATTGGTTCAGTTTGGTTGGATAAAAATTTAGAAATTTGGTGATTTGATTTTTTAACCCAGCAAATCGAATCGATGTCCACCCCTAGCAAGGACTGAAGTTTTGGAAGACACCATATCAAAGTTTGAGGAAAAGGTAAAGGAAGTGATGGTTGAGAAACTAAGAACAATGCTGGAGTATACTAGGCCCATATAAAAAAGGGTCAATTCTAGCATCTGGAGGTTGGCAGTTGCTGTAAATAATTTTGCGATCAAACTGAATGTAATTCAAATGGTGAAACAAACTTGCCAGTTTGAAAGCTTCTTAGTTGAGGACTCGAATGCTCATTTGGAAAACTTTTTGGAGATATGTGACACATTTAAGATAATGGAAAATGTCCCAGCCAGAGGAAGCAAAGGATTTGATTAAGGATATGGCCTTTACCAATTGTTAATGGAAAGCCCCTAAGGATCATAGAAGGATTGGAGGGTGGTTCACATTAGGTGGATGTTCTCTTCAAAATATACTAACAAATAGTGATCATAAGTATACGGGCTATCATAGCATAGGATGAGATCCCAAGTCGTATATCCCAAGGATCATAGTTTTAGTTTAGCTTTATCATTTCATTTCTTTAAGTGAAAGTAATAGAAATTTTGGTTTGAAATTTAAAAAGAAAGTAAATAATTAAATTAAAAAGCAAGCAAGCAATGAATAAGAGTATCGAATGTTATGAACAATTCTAGAGAAATTGATAATACATAGTCTAAAACTTAAAAACCTAATTGTTTTAGAATTTCAATTGAATAGTTCCAGGTTTAGATTACCACTCTCGCTTCATCACCTAAACCCTAATTAAACTAATTAGTGATTAAGCAATCAGTTATTAGAATTAATTCAATTCAATTAAGCAAAAGTTAAACCTAATAATAAACTTAATAGCAATTTAATCATATCAAGACTATTTCGTGCTTCAATCTCTAGACAAAAATGAATAATAATTCTAAGAGAAATCATGCTTAATACCCTTAATGCAAAGAAAACCCAGAATTAAAGCAATTAAGTTAAGAATAAACCTTAATTAAAAGTAGAAAATCACAATCTCCTTGGAGAAATTCAAATTCAATCTTTAACACAAACCAAATAATGAAGAATAACAAAAAAATTAGAAAAATAATGAAAACAGAACTGTCAAAGAAATTCTAAATCTATGCTAAACTAATTCTCTCTTAAAAAACTCGTTTAGAACTCTTTTAAGACGACTTCAAACATTGATATATCATTGGTGTCTGGTATCCATCAATAATCCTCCTTATATAGTGAAAATTAGGGCTTTTAGATGTGGATAAACTTAAAGAATCATGTTTCTACTTTGTTGCATGTCACTATTTTGCCCCGTGCACAATTCGAGTCAGTTACCCTAATACGCTTGATCCAATAATTAGCACGGTGAGCACATTGGCCAATTTCAAATCTGCACGGCTCATGCATAATATAAAATTTTCAATTCTTCAGGGTGTTTTAATAGAGAAACTTGCATGGCCAGGCATTCTCCAGTGTACGGCTTGTGCACTTGTAAAAGTTGTCAAAAGCTTCACCAAATCTTGCCTCAAGTAATTCCATTCATTTAGGAACTCTGTCTTTTGATCAAATTACTCCATTTTTGCATAATTTCCTAACTTTCTTTAAAATTCCCTTAACACACACATTAAACTCAAATTTTTAGTGAAAAATATTCTTAAATGTCAGGGAAAAGCATATCAAATTTCACACAAAACAACTCCCCACACTTAAGGTTTTGCTTGGCCTCAATAAAAAATAGAACAATGACAATGATTTGAATAACTTAACTTTCTTAATTAAGCTATGAGAAACCTAGTTTCAACTTTTCTTATCAAATTATTCAATCAAATTAATGTTAAAAGTTTCATGCTAAGTTAACCAAATTTTAAACCTAGAACTCAATTTCAACAATGTTATTCATTTTATAGCATAATCAAGAATTAAAATCTAACTTAAACGTGTGAGCAAAACTTCTTTTCATGCAACAAAGCTAAAATCAGGCTAGTATCGATGTTCATACTTAGGAATCAACTCAATCCTTTTGAAAATAACACACATATCATGCAAATTAAGACTTTAACTACATGCACTTTTTATTTTTTTTTTTATTTTTTTTTTCTTTTTAACACATCAAGGAACCTGACTTAACTGATTTGGTCATAAACCTTTTGACGTGAAGGTAAACACTTTATGGTGCCGACTTCCGGTTAGTCAGCTCATTACTTACATCAGTCGGCTACTAACACTATTCATAGTTCTTTTAGATTAGTTTCACTTTGCGCAAAATAGGAACCAATGAAATATGGTTTGATTTTCTAAGTTCCATGTTTATTTTTAGTACAAACTTTTTATTTATTCACAATCTATGCATATTATATCAAAAAGACATTGTTAAATCTTAAGATTACTTAAGATTTTTCACAAAAATCTCTGTTTTGCAACATTCTAATTCATATGCTCAACTTTTAACAAAAATTTCAACTTTTAATAATACTATAACATTAATAAAACTCTTTACTTTTAAGTTCTAAACCTAAAATTCAGCAACTAAACACAAAAATTAAAGCATGAATTTAAAAGAATAATCTAATTTTGAAAAATTTTAACTAAGAAAGTCACAAACTCAATCAACAAGTTATCGCATCAAAGTCAAAACTTTATTTTACTTGAGATCACACCTTTATAAACCTTAAACCAAGTTTTGCAAAGTATCCACACCCCCACCCCCCACATACACTTAATAAACACATTGTCCTGAATGTGTGAAAATAGAAAATTAAAAATATAAGGTAAAAGGCTAAAAGAAAATTTTACCCAAATTACCATTGAGTTTCACCAATCAGAAAAATAAAGAGGCTCCAAGTTCTAGCCTTGCAAGCTTCTTTGTACACTGAATCAGTAAAAAAGAAAACTCTAAAGGCAATATGAGTTTTTTACATCCAAAATAGCCAAAAATATCCAAAAAGACAATTAAAAATAGAAAAATAAAAAGAAAATAGTATCGAAATAAGAAAAATAAAAGAAAAAGAAATAGAAATAAAACCATAGTTCTAAAAGTCAAGGCAATGATGTCATCATCACTCATCATCGGAATAAATCTCCTCAACGTCATTATCATCCGAACTACTGGAAGACCAATCATTATCCTCTGACTCAGTATCTGAATATATCTAGTAGTGTCTATCTGATTTTGGAGGATTACGATGTGACTGATAATAATTTTAGGCCCAAAACTGTATACTCTCACTAATCAATAACTTAATAATATGCTCATGGTCTTGGTACCCATGGTACCCTTAACTCTCCATCCTATATATTTGATGTTCAAAAGGCATCGATTTCCAATCCTCTTACCCCTGATTACTATATTGTCCACTCGGTAAGCTTCTCTAATCAAAATAATCTATTTTATGCCTTTGCACATAAGAGGGTGGATACATTGGTAGATTTACACTTGTACTTTGTCCAGCAAAAGTACTCAGACTAGTACTCAAAGTTGAGGGCATACTAGGACCAATAGGTGCAGAACTAGGTCCAACAGTGGCAGTACTTGGTCCAAAAGAACTAGGGCCGGCCATAGATGAACTAAGCTCTATAACAGAGGTACTAGGTCCAGCAGAAGAGTTAGGACCAGTAGCAGCAGAAGAAGAAAATGGAGCATATATAGTAGTAGTAGTAAGAATAGAATAAGTAGAAGGAAGAGGCACCTCATGGCTCGGATCATAGATAAACGGTGGTAGTGGTGGTGGTGGAGGCTCATGTCTCACATACTCATTATCAAACTGCCTTATCTTCTCAATATCCATGAAAACTGAACTCCTATCAATAGTCAAACCACCTTGAGTCTCAAAGTTAAATCCTAACTTTGTTGCCAAATGCGACACATAAGCACCTCCAGCCAAGAAACTATCATTTTTCATCGCTTGGTTCAAGAAAAATTACAATAAAAAGTAAGCCACATTCAAAGGAGTACCTTCTCGCATATTTCCCAAAATAATCCAATCATCGACTTGCACGTGCCCCATACTACTATACCGGGCTGTAATGGTATGGGATAAAATATTGTACATGACCCGCATGTAGAAATCCTTGTAAGTTGTGACTTTCTTTCGGCTCACATGAAATAACCAATGGAAACCCATGTTCTTTCTCCACAATTCATCTCTATCTAAGTACCTTAGCTAATCTGTAATAGCATTCCGATAAGCAGGAGAATCAATCTCCTCATGTGTATATAACCTAAACAATTTGCCAAATTCCTCAACCGTGGTCATATAAGATCAACCATTAATCTAAAACTCAACCAGTTTTTTTTTGTTGAACCGCTTCCTCTCATACTTGAGTGTGTAATAGAATTCTAAAGTGAGCTTTTAGTAAGGGGTCTCATTGACACTGAATAAATTTTGTCACTTCGGTAAGTTGGTAAATTGCCTCAACTCCCTATGGAGTGGTGTGCCTTCCAAACTCACCCAGTCTATAAGCCAATGCAGGAAGAATGGCTTATTTTCCAAGTTCATGAAATGTTGTTATCTCTCATAATCGTACAACTTTAAATTTTTGTGGCGAGCAATGAACGCATCATTGATTGGCCTTAGGGGCACAAGTGCAGTAAGTGGGTTTGGCTCCCTTGAAGTATGAGTGTGTTTCTTTCCTTTGGGCTTGGCAATGGCTTTCCCTTTTTGATCTTTTTCCATCTGCAAAACAACCACACAAAACAAACACAACCATTCCCAATTCACAATTTCATAAGTTAGTGCCAAAACGTAGCCCAAAGTTAGCAATTTCAATTCAAAACTCAATACTAACCATAACTTTCTAAATACCACCTTCTAATTCTATACTACAATCAAAACCATCATTAACATATTATTTAAGTGCAATTCAAATTATCAAAGCATCACAATTGTACTCAAAATCTCATTGTGGCATTTATTCAAACACATGGCGGGCAATTAAATAAATAAAGTTTAGGAACAAAACTTGTGTAATTGCATCCTCTATAGCAATAACATAATTCAATAAACTCACAAGAATACATCAATTAAAAATCACAATAAAAAAAAAACTAAGTTTTTAAACATGCCAATGTATAGAATTTAGGGTTCTTGGTTTAAATTACTTAATCAAAGGTAAAATCATAATTTTATATGTGAAAATTGATTATAAATGAAATTAGATCATCAATTATTATCAATCAATCATTAATTCCATCAAACTCTACCCTATGCATGTTTATAACCATCAGAAGTTAAAAATTTATGGATTAAAGTAACTTACTTGAATTTCTTGCAATAGACTTGATGAAGAGATGACAATTGATGAATAAATGCAAATAATCCACATAATATAGAATGGGGAGGAGAAAACAAGTATTTTGCAATTGATTATTAGGTAAAAAGGAGAGTTGTGTGATATGGGAAAAAAATAAAATATGGGAGGAAATATAATAGTTGGTTTTTTAGTTTGAAAACCCCTTGGGCGCACGTCAAAATTAAGGGCACAAGGGTAAATTTTTAGGTGCACATAGGGCATACGCCTATCAGTTTATCTTGTGCCCTCTCTTAACTCAGTCCAAAGATTTGCATGAGGCATTATACATTTTACATGGGTCATGCATAAGCCTATGCAAATCTCTATATCAATTTTCCCAAGACCTATTTCAATTCAGTAATGCACACGGGTCTGTTCATGGCCTCGTGCATATGGAAAACTGACCCATGCAAATTTCTATATCAAAAAATCCAAAATTACCTTTTGAACAGTAAAGTGCATGCGACAAAATTTAGTTTACATGCCCCTTTCATATTGCTTATCAGCCCCCCCCCCCTCCCTTACAAGTTACTATTTTGAAGAATT
>CAOJBK010386780.1:0-14235 GCA_948294925.1 Codiaeum variegatum | reverse complement strand
CCCATTTGCCTTGACTTTGATGTAGAAGGGCTTGATATGATTGGCCAAATACCACTGTAGTTCCTCCAAAATGATCGATAGCTACTGTTGTGACCCTTTCTCAAAGCCATCTGCTTCCAGCACATCTCCATCCAAGGTAGCATGTGTTAGCAGTGTATGCCCTAGAGCTTGAACTCATCATATGAATGTAAATGAAAACCCTAACTAGATTTAGTATATATGTTCTTTAAATGAATTCATTCCTTGTATCAAACGTATATATATCCCTTAAGTATTTTGTAAGGTATCTATTCTCAAATATTTTGAGGATATGGTGACAGATTTCTCTTTATCAGATATTTTAAAGGTTGTTCATGGTCATAGGATTATTGGTAGGGATGCCATTAATCTGGAAGACCACAACCTCTATTGTCATCTATGATAAGTATGAGATACTTATTGGTATGGAGGTAGTGAGTCACATGCTACAGACATGTGGTGTCATGACAATACGTGAGCATACTCATTCGATGAGTAAGTTGAATAGTGATGTTAGATAATGGATACATGGGTTGTTACCAACTAGTTTGTATGAGATACAAATGGGCATGCCTAATTGAAATGATTTTGGACAAACAAATAAAATAATTAAGCTTAACATGAGATGTTAGCTTAATCTACATTATATGTGGTTAATTAAGGTTTAAAGGCGATTACTACTAATCACCAATTTAATCTAGTTGACTTGTTAACTAGTCAAAAAGTCAACTAGACAAATTAGCCATACCTTTCCTTAAATTAAGGAAAAGCTAGGTATGGGTATAAATAGGATTGTCTTTGTCTTTTTGCCTAAGCCAACAAGACACTTAATAGAAGATGATGGAAATACTATTCATCATCTTCTACCTTTGGATTTTCTCCTAAGAGTTAGAGAGAGAAACTAAAGGTTAAAGGGAGAAAGCTTAAAATTCACACTAGTTAGAGAGAGAAAGTTGGTTTTGAAAAGGATTTATTCTAAACACTAACTCTTCTTCTACTTCCCTTTGATAAAGGAGTGTGGTGAAGCTTTCATGTCCAAATCTAATCATAAAGTCTCAAGTTCTCAAGTAAAGGAGATAGGATCAAAAGTTTGGGTAACCAAAGAGAGATTATTCAAGCTTCTTAAAGAGAATTGGAGAACAAAATTTTGGGAAAAGCTAGGTGTGTTTCAAGTTAAAGGTTTCACACTTGGAGAGCTTAACGAAGGAGGGCGAGATGTATTTCATGCTTCTAACTCTCTTTTGTTCAATTTTTATTTTGCACATAAATTGGTGAAAATATCCTTGATTGAAGTTATGGGTCCAAACCTAGGTTTAGACATTTATCAAAGAGTTTGATAAATGGCTAAACTCTCTATGTTAAAATTTTTTTAACATATAACCAATTTTCAAAGAGTTTGAAAATTTCTAAGTGTTTTTTGTTAAAAGTGTTTTGACAAAATATTTAGAACTTAATCTTAGGTTAGGGTAAAGTTTCAAAGAGTTTGGAAACTACCTAACCTATTTTTGTTAAAAGAGTTTTAACAAAATCAAGTTTTAGAAAAAGTTTTGAAAACCAAAAACTGAATCTTTCACAGTTTGGATTTATTTACTTTTCTTCTACTTCCACTGCACGACTCCGTAACGTTTCCTTCACCCTGTTGTCTAGGTTTGGCCTGAAACTCTTCTGGAAAGATAGTAACCATCTCCGAGTCCACTTTTGCTTCTAGGATCGGGGTTATGGTTACCATTTAATCATCCTAGGTTCTTCAACCTTCTCTTCCCTAGCCGATTTATCTTCCTTGGGACGTTGGTTTTTTAACCAAACTTCATGCCTGACCCTATTAATATTTACAATTGCAGGTTGGCTCGGGGTTTCTTCTACTAAAGGTTTCTTGCCTTGAGATTTTTCGTTATTAGCCCTTTAAGAATGAGTCTCCTCCCTCTGTGATCTCTCTCATCAGTGCTTTTGACCCTGAGAATCAATTTCCTTTCCTTTTGGTGCCCAACATTTGTTATCGAATTCTCACCTCTCATCTACTTCTCTCAATAGTCGTTGATCTCTGGTGGCCAATCTCTTTCCTACTTGCTCAATGAGCACCTTATTCTTGCCCTTCATTTCAGCCTTATGCTCAGCTTCTTGTCTCTCCCCTTCCTCCTAATACTTATCCTCTCACTCTCGAACTTTCATCTTTCTCTATCGCAATTACTCTCTCTTTTTGGAATCATGCCTTACAACCACATGAAGTCTTTCCATTTGCTGTTATATCTACAACCTTCTCTTTTAGGTGCAGGTTAGGATTGTCCTTTGAGTCCTTTTGCCATGGCCAATCCTTGAAAAGACACTGCTGGAGCTAGAGGCTTGGGAATTGGGATGACATTGCTCTTATTTGTCCACTTTCCTCTGCATGGGCTTGAAGGTTTGAGGTATCCTCTCCTCAGGATTGGCCTTTTCCTTTGTTGCCTCGGGAATATGCATTATTCTCACTACTTCTGCATAGCTCTTCTCTTAAGGCTTTGTTGGGAATTGCAGCTTTTAGTGCACTGATCACTTTGGATATTGGAGCCTTTGATGAACAAGGCACTTCTCCTCGCCATCAGTCAATGCCTGCCTCTCTTTTGGGGTTTGAGGTAATGGGAAAACCTTCTTTTTCTTAGGGATAGCCTCCAACTAAACTTTGCAGGTTGGACAGGTAAGGCATACTTCATATTCCCTACTCATGCTCTCATGAGTTTCATCTTCAAGGTGTTTTTGAACAAGATCAAGCTTCATCCTAAGTTTATCAAGCCGATTTCCTGTCCTTTCTAGTCCTAAAGGAGTGACAGTGACCATACCCACTTTGATCCCAATCTTGGGTCCTTTTGGGAAGGGAGTCGTCTCGACAACAATCTTATCTTTCCCAGGGAACAAAAAGTCCACCCTCAATGGCTTTTTGTACTACATTTATGAAAGCAATACAGTTGTTTGTATAATGTCTATCCACATTATGCCACTTTTAGTACATCTTTGGCCTTTCCTTGGGAGGGAGAACCACATGCACAACACTTAGCTCAACATGGCCTTCTTTTAAGAGAAGGTCAACTCGTTCCTCGGCTGTGGAGAGGTCGAAGGCATACTCTTTAGATAGCTTGTGTGTATCTTGCCTCTTTTTGTGTTTAGGCCTTAGTGCATGACATAAGAATGGAGCCCCAGGTTTTAACTCGGCCACACAAATATCTACCTCTTCTTCTGATTTTGACTCCTTATTGGGGGCCGAGTATGCCACCTGCTCCTTGTAATAAGACCAAGTTGGTTTTTTCTGCTCTTTTTTCTTGAGAAATCTTTCATAGCTTGTTACTCGATCTAGGAGAACATAAAAATCATAGAACTTATGACCCTGAATTTCTCTCTTATGGCCATATTCATGCCCCTAAATTCTAGCTCCACTAACTTTAATTCTGGGACTCTTATGGGGCCTTGAATTTTCAGCTTTTTAAATCTAGCCACAAACTTCTCGGCGGCTTCTCCTTGTATCCGAGTAATTTTGGCCAAATCGGCTAAAGTAGTGTTTGGTTCTGAGCTATAATACTCATCGGTGACAACACGAACTATTTCATTCGATGAATGGATGCTCTCAGGGTGAAGCCAATTGTACCATTTGAAAGCAGGGACTGTGAGAGAATTTGTGAATAATTTGAGCTTTAGAAAGCTATTTTATGAAGCCTCGCCATATTGCACAATGAACCTTGTTAAATGCTCTCTCATACTAACAGTCCCATCCCTAGATAACATGGTAAATTTAGGAGTTTTGTACCCCCTTGGGAACAAGTTAAAGGCATTAATAAACTCAGGATACGACTGCCCATAGGGGTCTCTGGATGGTTTGCCTATCTGTACTGCCATCCTCTATAACTGCCTAGCCAAGTCATTCTCATTCCACTAACCAGCATTTTGATACACAGGGATGGGCATTTATGGTTGAGGATAGACCTCATCCAGATTTCCCTGGGGTGGAGCATAGGCCATATGATTACCTTGGCGTGGGTATGGTGCCTGCTGTTGAATGGGATTTGGCATAGGAGCATAAACTAGAGGCATATGTTGTGCCCATTCCTAGTATCGGCCCGAGTCCACTGGAGGAGAGCCCTGGCTGATAACTGGAGCTGGGGGATATATTGGTTGCCCTTGATTATGATATCGGCCTCGATCTTCTTACTGGTTACCTTGGTCGGGCGCTTGAACAAGGGGAGGCACATGTCTTGGTCCCTATTCGATATACTGCATCGGAGGAGGCACAGACTGCTATTGTGGATATCAGCCTTGTTCATCTTGTTGTTGGCCTTGGTTAATATTCTGTCTTTATGCAAGCCTAACTTCTCCATATTGTAGCTCATTGTGAGCTGGCTGTTGCCAATTCAGTCGGGGAGGGGCACCTCTATTAGCAGCAACATCATTATACCTCACAACGAGTAAATTATTATAATTGATAATAGAATTGTTGAAGGAATGCACAATATTGTACATTTGGTACTATACGTCTCTGTTCTCCTCAAAGAGGGGACGCAAGACCTGGGCCATTTGGTTCATGAGCCCCGTATAAATATCCATGTTAGTAGGTACCTCAACCTAGGTAGCTCTATGTCATGCTGAAACTCATCCTCAATTTCTCCCCCGGTTATATCATCTCAGGGAGGGTTTAGCAACCCTCTAGGTATGATGACCTCTTGAGGCCAAGTTTCCATGTTGTGTTCGATCATATCTACAATCACAGGATCAATGGTTTCATTAGAGGAGTTGCCCATTTTCTTAGTTTGTTTCTGTTGTTTACCTTCCATATTACAATTTAGGGAAGTCCCACCGAGCGAGCCAATTATGTTGTTGCTAGAATTTGAATCCCGAGTCGTTAAAGTCACTCGGGTTCGAATTTATCAATCTAAGGGTCTCTAGTATAATAATACGAATTTTAAGGGTTTTCCCTGTTAGTCTAGGCAGGTCTCGAATCAGAGTAATAGTATAATATCTAGAAAGTGTTTATATTAATCTTTTAAAGTTTATAGCCCAACCAGTGAATATTTTTGGTATTTTTATGAATACAGAAACTAAGACAATAACAAGTAAAGAAAATAAGTTAAGGAATACAAAAGTAAACCTAAGCTCGGATAACAGTCCCTGAAACTGGTGGTAACATCGCCGCCAGTTCCAACTCTTCGAGCTCTGACTGGATCTTCTCTCCTAGATGTAGGCATCGTCATCGCCAAGAGCTCATGATCCGAAGGAGTAAAACTTGGTATTTAGGTAAATGTCATCAACCACCTCTTTACCAATGGAGATATAGGGGGACTGTCAATCTGATCGGGTGAAATAATTGCGATCTCAGGGATCGAAAAAAAATAAGTTACAGCTACTCATATGGTTTTCTTGCCTGAGAAAAAATATGATTTTTTAGTGATAAAGGTTGGATCCTTAACCCTAGGGACTCGATCTCTTTATATACATTCCTTCCTAAGGCGGTGGTATCCTACCTTAAGGTTCGTGATCCTGGGCCAAGGATTCGAGTTCTGAGGGATTCGGCCTGAGCCTTCTTCGTTGAGCCTTTGGGGATAAGGCTTTGGCATTAATTGACTCGAGATTGCTTAGCTGAGCCCTTGGCTCAATTGATTTCTCCCTTGGTGCTACATTCTCAAACGGCCTTTGGATTTAGACCCATGGTTCATAAGATATTGCCATGGGTTTCTGGATTGAGTACCTATGGATTGAAGCCCTTTCCTTTTCCAAGAATGAGATTGGTCCCTTAGGCTTTGAGGCTCTCCTATTTATGGGTCTTGTGGCCTCAATCTTTGGCCATTGTTAATAATTGTAGAATTGATTATACGTACTTTTATTTTTATAAAAATTTAACATATATGACAATTTTTATAAGACTAAAATTTTATAAAAATCAAAATTAATGAAAATAATTTCACAAATTAAAGATAATAAAGTTTGATCTAATAAAAAAAAGTCACTAATTTCAAATATGGTTATAATATAATTTTACTAGAATTAATTATACTAAGTCTTCAATATTAATTAATAATTTTGAAAAAATTTCCTGTGGACATTGACAGATTAAGTGTTAACATCATGAAAATCTAGATGATGATTGTTCATGAACTAGATTTTAAAAAAAATAAATAAAAATAAAAGCTACACCCTAATACACAAAAACAAAGGGTAAATTTCACATATCCTCTATCAACTTTGGATAGATCATTTGATATTCTTTCAACTTTAATTTGTAATATAAAAATCCTTAAACTTTAATTTTTTAACTTTATTGTCATTTTAATAAAATTTTTAACACTAAAATTTTTTAAAATTCTATTTTCCTCTCCAAAAAATAAAAAGAATTTTTCATTTTAGTCCAATAAATTTTTTTCTTACTTTTAATTATAGTTTGATTTTTGAAAATTTTTATATTTATATTTTTCACAAAAAATAATTTTAAGTGCTATTTAAGTCCATGAATGAAATTTTAAGAGGAGAATCTTTAACTCCTAAAAGAGTGTATAATAATATTAAATACTTTTCGATTAAAGAAAGACAAAATAATAAAAAATTATTATGGTCCATTGAAAGAATTTGTGGTAGGGTTAGAGACACTAGCGAAAAAGAAGACTAGTATCTATTTTGGTAGAAAGTACATTTGATCCTAGAGCTGGAGAATTTATCACAGTAATTAGGACAATAAGAAAATTAGAAAATAAACATTGTTTCTTTAATAATTTGCTAATTATAGGAAAAAATATACTGAGTATAGATCCTAGCTGGAGTGAAGAACTTGTAATGAATATTTAATTTGAAAAAGATCATATTTCAGAAAAATTAAATTTTTTCTGGCTTATTTTTCTGGCATTTTGGGAAGGATCATTTAAGACAGAAGGAATTGCTAGTATATCTACATAAGTAATAGTATTTCTAAAAGTATGGAAAAACTAGAAGATAGTGTGAGTTCAGCTCCCACAGGAGTGACTTCATTTGCAAATGTCCATGATAAAGTGAGCTATCTTCTTGAAAACCTTCATACTCAGGGAAGATTAGGCGATTCACCAGAACAAAAAAAAGGCATTAGCAGACCAAGTAGGAAAACTGGTGAATGAAAGACTCGATACAGTCGAGCGAGAAAAGGCTTTGAAGAAACCAGTAGAATCTTCAAAACCTATTTCTGAAGAAGAGATCCTAAAATTAAGGAAAGAAAAAATGGTTCCTTATATTACGGATCTAGACATAAAAGCTGTTAATCTTAGCAGTGATGATTTGATCCAAGATCTTAGAGAGCCTTTGGGACTATCAGAAGAAACTTTAATGCATATAAATGATAGAACCTTTAATGAGCTTCTTGCCACAAAAAAGGCAATGTACAGACCAAATTATCCCCATAAAATTAAAGCAAAATTTGTAGCTAGGGATAATCCGTTGAGACCTCTACTAAGTCCAGTAGCTTTTCTCAATTTAGATTATGAACCGCATGTGTCTAAAAGGATAGATGAGTGAATTACCCTGATTAAGTTTACAATCAAATCAGAAAGTTACTCACTTGAGGCCACCTATGAATTATGTAAAGCAACCTTGGTAGGAAATGCTAAAAAATATTAGGATCAACTTCAAGTCCAATCCACCATTAGGGATGAAATTAGAAAAGCTGTGCTTCCAGATGAAGTAATAGCCATAATTGTAGATGCTCTAAAAAGAGAATTTTGTGGTTTCTTTATATCAACAAAATCATTAGAGAGAGAACAATCTCAAATGGCATTAATGAAACTACAAATCTGTGACATGTGTTATTTTAAAAATTATGCATGTGAATTTCAAAAATATTATTATAATTTAAACATCAAAACTCAAAATCACATGTCAGAAATGTTCTTTGCTAAGCTACCAAAACCTGGGCCAGAAGTAGCAAAGACGGCCTACCAACTTCTCCTAAAAGAAGATAAAATTGTTGAGGGTCTAGGAGAAAGAATTCAAGTGGTTAAGTATGCCATAAAAAAGGCATGTACTGCACTCCAAGTAAGGCAAGATGTAAAACATCTCCCTTACTTGAACAAGAGTTATTGTTCTCAAATAAAATTCATTCCATGTAGATATGGTTATTCTACAAGAAATAAATATAGACATAAGCAAAGGTATTCTCCTAAAAAGAGAAGGTTCAAAGGTTATAAAAAAAGGAAAATATCAAAGAGAGAAAGAACTAAGAAAAAATCTTCAAATAAACCTACTAGGTTTATTAGGAGAAGAACCAATTTGAAGGACAAAGATAGGATAGAGGTCTTTAAGAAAAAATATGATAGTGCTCCTAAGTGTCCTTAAGGAAAACCTCTTAGCAGTTGTTCTTGCTGTTGGATCTATGGTTCAAAAGAACACAGAGCAAATGTTTGCCCACAGAAAAGCAAACAAAAATAAAACTTGAGAAAAGTTTTCTTTGACAATGAGAGTCTAGAATATAAGCCCATCGATGAAGATGAATACTCAGATATAGACTTTGAAATAGATTCAATTTATGAAGTGGTTTCTGAATATTAAATGACATAGATGAATCTAATTTGTGAACAACCTAGTTATTCATGATGAGTAACCAAGAAAGCACCATAGATGAAGTGTTGATTCCTTTGGAAAATTCTCTGGTACAGGAAGAATCATTCCAGTACGATGACCCATCAAAGAGTTACCTAGAATGGAAACACCCAAAGATAGACATCACTGCTATTTACAGTAAATCAAAATTTAATTTCAGATCAATAGTTGATATCTCTCAAACTGAGTCAACAGCTCAAGTATCTAGTATGGAACTGGATACGTTTGACTTACCTTTAATAAATTTACTAAAAATCAAAGAAATAGTAAATAAATCAAAAGGAACTTACCAATACATTCATATTGGTTTGGTCCAAGTATGACTTATTCCGTTATTCAATTTACCGACAAATAGTCCTGTGATAGCAAATGTGTTAGATTAAAGATGGAATCTATTTCAAGACCCGCTGATATTGGGTGTATAGACTAATTTGGCTCCAGGCCCAGTATAGTTTCAGTCCTATCATAATTTTATGATGTCTTTAAGTGATAAATGTTTGGGTAATTCATTAACATTAAGAATCAAATCTCAAAATATGAACATAATAAGTTCCCAAGCTAAATATTTAGGGTATCACACTAGAATTATATTTAGGTTAATAAATACCACTAATCCTGGAGTGGGGAACATCTCAAAACTAACTGAGTTGTTTGAGGAAGGATCAAACAATTATAAAAAGTTTCATAGAAAGGAAATCAATCCTTTAGAACTAACCTGGCCAAAAAGTTGCAAGAACCAACTGAGACCTCTAGGTCTATAGGATCTTCTCAAATCTCTCGAAGGGGTAGAAATATCACTTTAAGTTTAGAAGAACCTATGAGAAATGTTAATCCTCCTAGAAGACCAACTTTTGCATTAACTAGGTCACATTCCCACATGGAAAACCATTCATAAGAATATAGAAGATACTTCAAAAAGAGAGGAGGAAGTACCATCATCATCATCTTCAGAAAAAAACAAAAAAATTATGGGATATAAAACTCTCTGTATTTCTATTTATGAGGATGAAGAAAATCAGGATATTATATGGGTTATTAACCACGTACAACTGATTCTTAAGGTTGTAGAAGAAATCCAAAAGATTTCCAAACAATGATATGTTCCTCTTAAGAATATATGAGAAATGATGTGTCCAAAACCCATGGCATCAAAAAGAATATTTAGGACAAAGGAACCAAGTTTGAGTACTTATATTTCCTTAACATTTAAATTTCATGGTTATTATGATTATTCTCTAGATGCATTAATTGATACATGTGCAACAACTAGCAATGCTAGACCCAACACATTGCCTGATGAATGGTGGAAATCGTTGGCCCAACCCATGATACTTAGAATGGCAGGCGAACAAGAAAACTTGGTAACTCATTATGCTCAACAAGTTCCTGTTATCATAAGTGGACAAAAGTTCACCATTGGTACAATCCTTGCTTTCTCTGAATTAGATGTTGATATCATTTTAGGAAATGCATTTTTGAAAGAACAAAAAGAAAAAAGACCATTGCAGCAGGATGAAGATTATATCTCTTTAGGAGGTATAAAAATTACATCTCTGAAAAATCCTAGATTAAAGTTAAAATTTGGCTTTTATCCAGTAAAAATTTCAGAGTTGTTTGGATATATTCCTTGTGAACCAGCTTTCAGAGTGCGAGCACAACGTGGTGAAACTTGGTAATTAGCCATGCAGAGCAGGTGCGAGGAAAAGCACGAATGGTTATAGAATATTGTCAAGTAAACAAAGAAACAAAAGACGATGGCTATAAGATCCCCACTGTAAGAGATGTAATTGATAAAGTAAGTTTAAAGAAACCTTCAATTTTTTCTAAATTTGACCTTAAAAGTGGTTATTGGCAGGTAAAAATGGAAGAAGGTTCTATACCACTCACAGCATTCAATGCTCCTCAAGGGATGTATGAATGGTTTTATGTCATGCGGCCTGAAAAATGCTCCATGCATCTTTCAACGTAAAATGGGCAATGCCTTTAAAGCATTAAAAACATTTTGTGTGGTTTATATAAATGATGTGTTAGTTTTTAGTCAAAATGAAAAAGAACATATGAGTCACCTTGAATAAGTGATTGATATCTTCAAACAATAAGATATGATTCTATATGAAAGAAAGACAGAATGGTTACAAGAGAAAGTAAAGTTTTTAGGGATAGAGATAGAAAAAGGAAACATTAGGTTACAAAGTCATATCTTTCAAAAACTTATTAACTTTCCTGATGAACTAGAAGATAGAAAGCATGTACAAAGGTTTTGAGGTCTTGCTAACTATGTTAGACAGTTTGTGAAAAATCTTTCCAAATATTTAGGATGAATAACTAAGAAAACATATGATGAAAATTCTTGGTTTTGGGAAGATGAAAACACTTAAGCAGTTAGACAGGTAAAGGAATTAATAAAAAAATTACCTTGTTTAAATTTACCATCTGACAGTGATGAGTTAATTTTAGAGACAGATGTTTCATATAAGTGTTAGGGTGCAATATTAAAAATAAAAGGTAGAAAATAAGAAAAAATCCATAACTATTGGTCTGGAACCTTTAAAGGTGGAGAGAGTAATTACCCAATCCATGAAAAGGAAGTATTAGCAGCAAAAGATGGTATTAAAGCATTTTATATCTTCCTAGCTCCAAAAAGATTTGTTATTAGAACAGATTCAATATATCTTAAGGGATTCATGAGTCTAAATCTCAAAGACGATAGACAAACTAAGCATTTGAGATTGCAAGAATGGTTTAGTTATTATAGATTTGATGTTAAATATATTCCTTCTGATAAAAATATAATAGTTGATTCTTTTTCTCGTGAATTGTCTAATTTTGCAGATGGATCCTACTGCCAAAAACAAATTATGCCAGATTCGCAAAGGGAGGAGCATACCAGGAAGAAATACACAAAGAATTAGAATGATGAGAGTAAAAATCCCAAGAGCATTAGATCTGGTTCCTTTGGAATGAAAAGAAAAACACAAGCTTCAAAAAATGATTTGTGTTGGTTGTGTAAACAACAAGGGCATTTGGCTACTGAATGTCCTAAAAAAAAGCTGTGAGATCAGGTAATCTGGTTATCCCTAAAGGGACTAACGAAAAATTAAAGGAGAAATCCTTGGTTCTTAAGAATGATGAGATTAGACCAAAACCTCAAAATAATCTCTTAGACTCCTATCTAGAAGGGGTTGGCAAAGAATTTGATCTTACCCAAGAACATAAAAGAGAAGCTTGGGAGAAGCGTAATCAAAAGGATAACACCTGTGAATATGATGAAAAGATTCATGTTCATAGTTTTACTTCAGAGGGAAGACCAGTTTATGTCTCTAAAATTAATAGGCATTATATTTGGGATCTCCTAGGAAGTGGAATGTGTGATCCTTCTTGTGACTGTAAATATGATGACTCGGCCACGAAAAAGAGCTATGAAGGCTTTAGTAACATTTCAAGTCACGATTTTGAGGTTAGTGGAAATGCCAATGAATCTTCACAGATTCCAAACCAAACTCCTATTATGAAGGATCTTCTAGGTGAACCATCTAACGAGTATGATTTAAAGGTATCTTACTCTAAACCAAAAAGTGCAGAAGTACCTATGGAATGTATTGAGCCAGATTGGAGAGAAGAGTCATCTAACAAAAAACCAAAAGAAGAGACTGCTAAAGGTGTAAAAGTTTGGGAAATATTTGGATAAAAAATCTAACTATCACCTAAAGAAAACATCTTGGAAGATTCTAAAAAAGAAGCTGATGAATTTCATGAGGAATTCATGGAAGCTAAGAGGGTAGACCACCCTGAGGTAGATAATACCTGCAAGAAAGAAAATTTCTAGTACTTTGTTAAGTACGATTATGGTCTTTCCAAGGAAGGATCTATGATATGTTCTAGACTGCAGAGAGGTTTAAATTTCAAAAACTTCCAGCAAATTCAACATTTCATTGATAAAGCTGTATCTTTCATGGCACACCTAGAAAGACAGCTTGATATCCGAAAATCGAATGAAGAAGTTTTTCTATAAGACATTCTTGAAAGTGGAAAACTTCTTGAAGAAATGAGTTCCTATAATGAATTGGCTTATGTCAGAACAATCAAACAAGAGGACTCGATAGATCTTTCTCTTAGAGAATGTTCTATGATTCATCCATATGTCCATTGGCAATCGTATGGAGGCCTAATGCTTAGAATTGAAGCAGAAATGGTGAAAGAAATCCTTCCTTATACTAAGGCAGGCTTGACAGAACTTATTGAAATAAACAAAGAAGATAATGTTTTGTGTGAATCACTTCTAGAAATTGTACAAAAATCTTTGAAAATATTAAAAAATGATACAAAAATGGTTTCATTCCATATAATCAGTACAATTATGGATTGTGATGAGGATTTAGGAGTTTGTCAACCTTATCAAATATGAGATCTCCACCCTGTCATGGATAAGAAGCTTGTAGAACCTCAAAAATTTAATAACCAAGCCATTAAAATTTAGTTTAATAAATATAAAAAATGTAAGGTTATATCCAAAGCTGTCAGGATTGAAGACTTCAAGCTTAGCCTGGAGAAGGCAATTTATTCAAATAATTATGTCCTTTTCGGAGATAGTAAACCATTTGTAACCATCTGGTCCTATTACATTGACCATACCAAAATAGAACATGATGGACCAGAAGAAGCAGAAAACTTATTTTTTAGACTAGTTGATCAAGATCATAGTATGGAATTTATGCCAGAAATAATGAAAACCTGGAAGAAGGTAGCTGCTTTTAGAGAGCAATGCCTTGCAGAAGAAATGGCAAAAGACTACAGGGACACCTAAGAGAATATGGATGATCCAGTATCTAACTCAATGATGGAGTGACAATTTTGTCATCCATCACGTCAGCCTCAGAATGCATAATTGAGGAATTGCTTTTCTTAGTGGTCACCAGGATAAAGACACTGCCAGACAAAGGTCTTTTAAAACTAGTGGTGCTTAGGAGAGAAATTATCCATATAGATAAGATTCTTTATCTTCTGTCTGATAAAAGATAAGGTTATGTGTGTGTATTATTGTATACAGCTGGATAACAGCACTAGAGACACCAACTATCCATATAGTGTCAATTATTGTGGTCCTATAACAATTATTTTCCTTTTGAACTGGAAAACAATACTAGAGACACCCTCTTTATAACTTCTATATATAACTCCTCATTTAGTGTGTTAGGGGAGTAAAAATTTCTTCAGAATTTCTATATAAAGAGTATTTTCTTAGCCATAAGCTTTTTTTTCTCTTAAGTCTTTAGTTGAAGAAACACTTTTGTTTCTATATATACCTTCATTCTCTAAAAAGGTCTGATACCCAGGAGTGTTGTAGTAAGTCCCAAACTAGAGAGGAAGAAGGGCAGCCATAACCTTCACCTATTTAGGTATTACTGGTAACGAGCCTGGAGAGGAGCTGAAGCATTTGTGAAAGCTTAGTGGACCCAGTCTATAAGGTATATGTACTTTATAAATGTTTTTTACCTTTTAAATGTTTATAGCATTTATGTTTGAAAGACTTAGTGCTTGGGCACTATTATTGGATGAGCAATAGTTGTTTGAATCCTGATTGTCATCACCTAGATCACGGTGTAGGCAAGGATCCTGTAACAGGATTATTAAATTTTATTATAGACT
>CAOJBK010386774.1:0-10744 GCA_948294925.1 Codiaeum variegatum | reverse complement strand
CCTTGAGCAACCTTTCAATTTCTTGCTTGATCAACTCTTCTACCTCAGTTGACAAGCTCTTCACGAGTTGCTTGAATGACTTAAACCTTGGCTTAATTGGCATGTTATGTTTAACTAGTTCCCTTGCCAATCCTATCATTTCATCATAAGTCCAAGCAAAGCAATCTTTGTACTCCGTTAAGAGATGTACCAGCTTTTCTTTAAATTTGGGGGATAATTTGACACTTATAAAAATTGATCATGGGTTGGACTCTATCCCTAGATTGATCTTCTTTAAGGGATCTTGGACTTCCGTTGGTTCATCTTGGAGCTTCTTGCTTGTTAGCCCCAAATCTTTAAGCTTTAGGACTGTTGTGGGATCTTAATCTTCATCTTTATAAATGCACTCCATTGAAACACTTGCTACCAAAATAAATTATGGAGCTTGAGAATAACCTCTAATTGTCTTTTGGAGATCTTATCTATAAATTACTAGGATGATGAAGATTGATCAATCACCCCAACTATCTTTGGCCGATTCATTTGTTCAGCTAACAAGACTTTCCTATCAATCTTCCTCTTGGGATTAAAGAATAATTTCCTAGCTTCAGCATCATAATACAATGCATTCGAGAAGTGGACCTCTTACCCGAAAGGATTTGGATCTCTATGCACTATCTTCGTATAGCTATCCTTGAAAAGAATTAAAATTTGGTACATGCTTGAGAGGATATAAAAATTAGAATGGATCCAGTCCCATCCTAATAAGAGGTTGTAGTTAACCTGAACATCAACTGCATAGCACCTAGCTGGCCTAGTTTTTCTGCTAACTTTGAGTAATATTATTACAAACCCTTCAAGCAGTGTCTCGCCCCTCGTACAGTCATATAGGGAAAGCTCAGACCTCTCGAGATCCTGAGAATCGAGTTCCCATCTTTTGAAAGTTTTCAAGGGTAAAATGTTAACCCCTACTCCATTATCTAACATGACTCTATTTGTCGAGAACCCATTTGCCTTGGCCTTGATATAGAGAGAGTCCAAATGTGATTTGTCAAGTTCCTTTAGGTCTGTTCAACGATGATGGACAATGGTTGTTGGGTCCCTTTATCATCTATCTCAGCCTCTAAGACATCCCTACCTAGGGTAGCTTGTTGGCCAAGCTTGGCCTGAAACTCTTCTAGGAGCATAATTACGAGCCTCAGGAACTGAGGTGATGGTAACCATCTTGATGCTTAGCCTCTTTATCAGCCTAAGCCCTTCTTCCTTATCTTCCCTAGTTGATCTATCATCTCCAAGGTGTTGATCTTTCAACCAAACTTTATGCTTTACCCCATTGATGTTCACAATAGTAGGCTTTTCCCGAGAGCTCACTCTATGGGAATTATCATCTTGAGGATTTGTCTCTAAAGACGTCTCCTTTCTAGGATTTCTTGATGCCCAACACTTGGCATGCTACTCCTTAAGATGCCTATTATCAAATTCTCTTTTAGAATCAACTTCTTTAAGGAGCCTTTGATCTCTGATGGCCAATTTCTCTTTAACCTTCTCCATGAGCACTTGTTTTTTCCCTTCATTTTAGCTCTCCATTCAGCCTCTTGCTTTTCCCTTTCTTTCCAGTACTTGTCCTCTTGCTCTTGAGCTTTTAGTTTCCTTTCCCGGAGCTCTTCCCGCTTCTGGGGATCAGTTTTGGCAGCCACTTGAAGTCTCTCAATTTGTTGTTGCCTATGTAACCTTCTTTTCTAGGTGCGAGTTAGATAGACCTTTTATTTCTTTTATTGTGACTGATTCTAGAGAACACATTACTAGAGCTTGAAGCCTGGGAATTAAGCTGATGTTGCTCTCATTTATCTACTTTCCTTTGCATAGGTTTGAAAGTTTGGGATACTGTATTCTCCAAGGTAGTAGGTTTTTCCTTCATAACCATAGGAGGAGGCTTTTTTTTTTGCTACCTCATCATAACTTCTTTCCCTTGCCTTCTCTGGAAATTGAACCTTTGATGGGCAGGCTTCTTAGGGTATTGGATCCTCTCATGCACATGTGTTTCTCCTTGCCCTTAGTCATTGCCTGTCTTTTCTCCAGAGCTTAATGCAAAGGGGAGATCTCCTTTGACTTGGGGATGACATCAAATTCTACCTTGCAGTTAGGGCAAGTCAGACAAGCCTCATAACCTAGATTTTCATCCCCACAATCTTACTTATTTGAGATTCTTCCTTCTAGGTCAAGCTTCACCCTTGGCCAATCAATTTAATTTCTTGGCCTTTCTGGCCCTAGAGGAGTCACTGTGATCATAATGACTTTGATGCCAAACTTATCCCCTTGCTTTGGAAAAGGGGTAGTCTCCACAACAACCTTATCCTTGTTTAGGAACAAAAGCCTACGTTCATCAATGGCCTTTTCACCACGTTCTTGAAATTGATGTAATTGTTAATATAATATTTATCAATATTGTGCCATTTACAGTATACCCTTATGGGACCTTTAGAGGGATGGATCACATGCTTAGCACTCATCTCAATCTATCCATCCTTCAGGAACATGTCAATGATTTTCAGTGCCTTGGAGATGTCAAATGAGTACTCCTTGGCTAACTTGTTTGTCTCCTTATTCTTCTTATGCTAGGACTTAAGAGCATGACATGAATATAGATTCTCAGCCTTCAACTCGGCCACACAGATGTCAACCTCCTCTTCTAACTTAGATTCCTCGTTAGGGGCTTAGAATGTTGCTTGATCTTTATAATAAGACCGAGTAGGCTTTTTTTGCTTCTTTTTCTTGAGCAATCACTCATTGCTTGTAACTCAATCAAGAAGATCATAGAAGTCATAAAACTTTGTTCCTTGTAACTTCTCTCAAATGGCCATATTCATACCCCTAAAGGCCAATTTTGGCTCAGGCATTCAAAGAATGTAATGAGTTTTCAACTTCCTGAATCTTGCTACGTATTTCGCAGCTACCTCCCTGGGGTTCTGAGAAATTTTGGCCAAATCGGATAAGGTCACTGATGTGAGGAATGATCTTGGTCAAATCGAAATATTTAAGGAAAAAGATTTTATTAAATATTTTTTATTTAATTCTTAGATTATGATTTTTTATTATTTTACCTATTTTACTTTGATTTGATATTTATTTAAATTAGAAAGTTTAATTTATTTAGATTTCTTTTTAAGTAAGAATTTTAATTAATTTAGATTTCTTTTTAGAATAGTATTATTATCTATAAATAGGATTGTTATAAAAAATTGTAAGAGATTTTTTTTTTTTACTGATCAATGAAAATTTTTTGAGAGTGTCTTCTCTTCTGTTCTTCCCAAATTTCGGCATTTCTTTTGAGGAATCAACAATATTTGATGTCTAATTTCTGATATTCATAGAATTAACAGGTTTTTAGAAAATTGTTTCCTAGGTATTCACATAATCAACATGCTACAATATTTATTCTATTTATTTTATTATTTTATTTTAATTTTTTTAAGATTTTTATTTTATTGAATTTTTTCCACTGCATCAGTTTCATATTAAAGTCGAACGATCCTAACAATACATGGGAATATTCGAAATCTTTGATCTCATGGATGAGAAAATTTAGTCGTTTGTCAATTGGAATTTACCTCTAGTATATGATGATGATTTGCTTGAAGAAATCAATCATTATCATTATGAAGATCCATTCATATGTTCTTATTTCGAGAAATTTAATTTTTATTTTATGAAGAAGATTTTTATAGATGCTTTTGTTCAAGAATATTGGGCAGAATAAATGTCAACCATCACAAAAGTTGAATAATTCAAAGTTTTTAAGGAATTTTTTCAAGATATAACGAACATCATATCCAACCAAATTCAAGGACAAGTTCCTTTTCAATGCCGAATTTGAGGATGAATTCTTTTTCAACAAAGGAAGAGTGATGCAGGAGCGATCTTGGTCAAATCAAAATATTTAAGGAAAAAGATTTTATTAAATTTTTTTATTTAATTCTTAAATTATGATTTTTTTTTTAATTATTTTCTCTATTTTACTTTGATTTAATATTTATTTAAATTAGAAAGTTTGGTTTATTTAGATTTCTTTTTAAGTAAGAATTTTAATTAATTTATGTTTCTTTTTAGTCTAGAATTATTGTCTATAAATAGGATTGTTATCAAACATTATAAGGAAGTTTTTTTTACAGATCAATGAAACTTGTTTGAGAGTGTCCTCTCTTCTTTTCTTCCCAAACTTCGGTATTTCTTTTGATGAATCAACAATATTTGATATCTAATTTCTGGTATTTGTAGAATCAACATAGAATTTGAGGAAAAATTCTTTTTCAACACGGGAAGAATGATGCGAGAGATATCTTTGTCAAATCGAAATATTTAAGGAGAAAGATCTTATTATATTTTTTTATTTAATTCTTATAATAGAATTATTTATTTATTTTTTCTATTTTATTTTTATTTAAGATTTGTTTAAATTATTAAGTTTGATTTATTTAGATATCTTCTCAAATAGGAATTTTAATTAGTTTAGCTTTCTTTTTAGGTTAGGGTTATTATTTAGTATAAATAATATTTTTATCAAATAATGTAAGGGAGGTTTTCATATTAATAAGAATTTTGATTGAGAGTGTTGAGAGTGTTATCTATTTTCTTTCCAAATTTCGGTATTTCTTTTAGAGAAATCAATGATTTTTTATGCCTAATTCTTGATATTCGTAAAATCAACAGGTTTTTAGAAGATTATTTCATGGGTATTCACAGAATCAACAGGCTACAATATTTATCTCTTTAATTTTATTATTTTCTTTTAATTTTCTTGCTATTTTTATTTCATTGAATTTTTTTCGCTGCATCAGTTTGATATATGAGCTGAACGATCCGTGTGGTTGATCCTAACAAGACACAGAAAGATTCAAAATTTTTTATCTTGTTGGTGAGGAAATTGAATTATTTGCCGAATGAAATTTGCCTCCAATATATGAAGATGACTTGTTTGATAAAATCAATTCTTATTGTTATGAAGATCCCTTTTTGCATTCTAATCCTGAAGAACCTAATATTTATTTCATGCGAAAAAAAATTTATTGATTCTTTTCTTAAGAACTTTTGGGCGGAATTGATGACAATAATTACAAGAGTTGGAAAATTCAAAGTGTTAAGAAAATTTTTTCAATTAACAATGAAGATTATATCAAGCCAAACTCAAAGGCAAATTTTTCTTCAACATAGAATTCAAGGACAAAATCTTTTTCAATAAGGGGAGAATGATGCGGGAGAGAGTTTGGTCGAATCAAAGTATTTAAGGAAAAATATCTTATTATATATTTTTTATTTAATTCTTATATTAGAATTATTTGTTTATTTTTTCTATTTTATTTTTATTTAAGATTTGTTTAAATTAGTAAGATTGATTTATTTAGATTTCTTCTTAAATAGAAATTTTAATTAGTTTAGATTTCTTTTTAGGTTAGGATTATTATTTAGTATAAATAAGATCTTTATCAAATAATGTAAGGGAGGTTTTCTTATTAATAAGAATTTTGATTGAGTGTTATTTTTTTTTTTTCCAAATTTCAGTATTTCTTTTGGAGAAATCAACAATCTTTCATGTCTAATTCTTGATATTTATAGAATCAACAGATTTTTAGAAGATTATTTCTTGGATATTCATAGGCTACAATATTTATCCCTTTTATTTTATTATTTTCTTTTAATTTTATTATTATTATTATTTTATTTAATTTTTTTGCTGCATCAGTAACATTTGGTTCAGAGCTGTAAAATTCATCAATAAAGGCTTGAGCCATCTGATCCTAATTCTGGATGTTGTTCGGCCTGAGCAGGCTATACCATTTAAAAGCAGTACCAATCAAGGAGTAAGCAAAAAGCCTGAGTTTGAGGTATCCACTGGACGAGGCTTCCCTTCATTGAACTGTGAAGCGAGAGATGTACTCCCTATTATTGACATTGCCTTCACCAATGAATAATAATGTGAACTCCGAGGTCTTGTATCCTCCCGAGAAAGGGTAGAACACATCAATCCACTCGAGATAGGGTTGGCTATTGGGCTCCCTAGGAGGTCTCCTAACTTTCACCCCCATTCTCTAAAGCTTCCTTGCCATCTCATTGTCATTATATGCCCTAGGGATATGATATCCAAGGCAACAACTTGATCTTGGGAATAAGCTTCTATCGACTGCCTCTGAGGTGGAATAAGAGCCACTGGATCATCTCAGGGAGCGATAGGTGCTTGCCTTGGGGCTTGCACTTGAGGCAGCATAGGAGCTTGTTGATATCGACTTTGGTCTTCCTGGTAATATCCCTGGCCGAAATTGTTTCTTTGGGTGATTCTCACCTCCATGTATTGCTAGTCATTCCTCATCGACTGTGCTGGATGTTTTCGGGGTGGGGGTCCCCTTTGGGCGGCAATGTCATTATACCTCCCATCGAGGATGTTGGTGAGGTTAGTGACAAAATCGGTAAAGGTTTGAATGGTGTTGTAGACTCTATTTTGAGCATCCCGATTCTCCTTCATAAATGGATGCGTGACTTGGGCCATCTGATTTATCATGTCCATATACATGTCCATATTTGTCTGAACTACCGTCGATCCTATAGCATCGATATTGACAGTGGATACAGATTTCAACCTTGGGGGTTGGGGGCTCGATATCCCTGTTATGCTCATCCTCAGTCTCACCCTCGGTTATATCACCTCGGAAATGGAGTGGTAGTCAACCTGGGATAACTACTTCTCGAGGCCGATTATTCCTATCCCCTTCTGTCGTACCTACATTTGCAAAATCAAGATGGTCATTAGAATGGTCACCAGTTTTCTTTGTTCGATTTTTTTCCAACCATATTACTATCTTAGAGAATTTCCCACTAGGCATCCAATTCTATTTGTGCAAATTTGGTTCACGAGCCATTAAGGGCACTCGGATATGGATCTATCGGTCCAAGGGTCCTTAGTTCAATTAAATCGATATTATGAGTCCCTCGTTTAAGTATAAGTTGGGTAATACTTAGAGCAAGAATATGTAAACTAAGACATTATTTGTATTAATCCCCCAAAAAAATGGATCCAAACAGTATATATTTTTTCCAATACAATGATATAACAAGAAAAATAAAGGAATAACAAAGAGAATACAAAAATAAACCTAATTATAGATACGTGTCCCTGGGTCTGGTGAGGACATCTCTGGCGACCACCGTCTTCAGGGCTCTGGATCGACCTTTCTTCCTCCTATGTAGCTAGGGTTGTCACTAGGAACTCCTAGTCCAAAGGAGAGGAGTGGTATCTAGGTCAAGGCCGTCAACTGTCGTTCGGTGGAGATATAGGCGACCTTCGTCACTCCGGGTGGAACACCTGTAGTCTGAAGACTAGATCTAGTGTTTTGCTTAGGAGCAAAGAGATAAGTTTTATTTGAGTGTTGATGATCGGATCCCTAACCTTAGAATTTTAAGCAATTTATATAGTTTTCTAAGACAGTGGAGACCTACCCTAAGGCAACAAGTGATTGGGTTTGGGCTTGGTAGCACGATCTCTAGGTTTGGATCTTCAACCATAGGGCTCTAAAAACAACCATGGTCTTTGATTTGGAGCTAAACGAACCGAGACCTAGGAGATTGGACCTTAGCTAACTCTCGGCCGGAGCTGAGGGGAATGCCCTACAGATCTTGAGCTGAAGACCTCTCTTAAGGGCTTTGAAATGAAGGCTTTAAGATAAAGGTCTGGTCTATTGACAATCTAAGGCCTCGCACAAAAGCTCAAAACGGAGGCCTTAGGATAAAGGCATATTCCATTGACCATCTAAGGTCTCACTCAAGGACTTTAAGATGAAAGTCTTAAAAGAACTTGATCCATTGTTAATGTTATAAAAGCCTCTAGACTTGGGCTCGTAGTCTCATGATCTCATAATGGATTAGGAAGAAACACTCAAAATGTGGATTTTGAAGTTACTACTCGTCTAGAGATTATCTGGAGGCTTATAGGGCCCCAAGATCTGTTTTTAGCCCGTATCAATAATATTTGAATAGAAAATAATGAGATTTTTTAAGATAAAGTTGAATATGTTAATAATATCTACTTTTGAACTGTCAAAATGCCTAACACAAATAAAAATGTCCCCTTGTTTGTAAAGATGGGAGAAAATAACAAATTTATTCTCCCGTAGAAATCACAGCTATGAGCTATCTGCTTACATCATTTCTTCTATGTTCAAATTTCAAACCACGTGTCTAACAAAGGAGCTCTATTTTTCTGCAGGGTTTAATAGTAGACTAATAAATTAATATATAGTCAAGATAGCGTTTGCCCTAAAAAAAATTCAAGATGGCATTTTAATTTATCAAATAAATAACAAAGTATCTGGACGTATTTGTAATTATAAATTTAAATTCACTGTAAGCATAACTACCCTCTCTATTCTGAAATCATGAATATTATATTTATTAATAATAAAATTTAATATTCAATTATTTTTAAAAAATATAAATAAAAAATTATAAAAAATAAGTTTATAAAAATAATATTTTAAATGAATATATATATATTTTTTATATTATAATTTTAAATATTTTTTTATAAATTTATTTTTAATATTTAAATATAAAAAATAAAATAATTACTTATTTAAAAATAAAGTGAGAATCCGATAATTGAAAACAAAATGATAAGAGAATTACTTTTTTTGCCCGTAAAATTATCGGAGAATTATGAAATCATACATTTATATTTTGAACATCATTATGGCTGCTTTATGCGCTTTTTCTTTATGTATTGATGCAAATTCATGTAAAGAAATGAACGGTAGAAGTCAAAGATACAGACATAAAAGTCAAAGATATTTTTGATGGATCACGTTGAAGGGAGTAGACCAACAACGAAAAGACTTAACTTTGATCATCATCGTTGTAAATGAAATAAATGAGTATAAATGTCTCGTGCCTGAGTACGATTAAGAATTCAAAAAGAATGAAGGTTCATACTTATATTATATTCAAGATATAGATTTCGTCAATATATTTCGACCTAAGGTTTCAGCTTAAGATATACAGTTAGTGTTTTTTCGAGTGGAACCCTTAGAATCTTATAGAATATTCTTTTATATACGTGTCAGATGTTTAGTATAAGTAGATGTCGTTTCCTTACTCGGTGACCACACTTTATCCTATACAGACCCTTCCACTTGGCACTCTTATGATGATATAAGTGGCCCAAGAGAATTTTATGAGCACTATAAATACTTCATGATGACACATATTTTAAGGTATGCTACCATAACTCTAAACACTCCAGTAATCTTTTTTTTTTTTCCTTAAGGACTCACAGATGGGCTAAAAGGATCTAAGTCTATTACTAACTTGAGCATCGAAGGGCATTTGCTAAGCAGCAAGCCTGGCCCTCTTATAGCTCACATTGTTCATTGTGCAGGTATTTATATTTAGTCCAGTCCAAGTCCAAAGATCAGAGGTTGTTATGCACTGAGCCTATCAAATGGTACCGTCTGTGAGAAACGTTTAAAAACTTTTTCCGATCTCTAAGCAAATCATTTTCTCTTCTCTCTTTCGAGGATAGCTACACCAACTTTCCTTTCTTAATTCAGAAAACCTACACTTCTAAAAAACTTACCGATGATCCCCAGAATGTCAGAAACTACAATACTGATCCTTCACCGAGTCACCCTACTGGCAACAATACCCATGCAACTCCAGTCATAAACACAAACACCACCCTTGACCCAACAACACCTTTTCAAGCCATGGCTGACCTCTTCAGAAGAACCCAAACAAATCCTATCCTGACCACACCGCACCAAGCCTTAACTAATGCACCTCCTAGCTTATCACCGAAAATACAGAGTGTCATTCTGAGTGCACTAACATCATTCTTACAATTCCTATAAAACCAAAGTCCTACGGGACAACAGATAAATGAGAACACATCAGCCGACCCAGCTAGAATCGTCAGAACACAGTTATTCTAAACACTCGAGAGAGGGAGGGAGGGTAGGTCACGGGCATCAGCTAGCTGGCTAAGGTAAGAAATAGGGGCCATAGGAGGTAATCATGTGAATTCAACCAACAGAGTAGGAGGAGAAGAGGAGACGTGAAGATGGAGTGATCAAAATAACGAGGAAGAAAGAAGCTCAACGGACTCTACAGAGCCCAAGCCTGAAGAGGAAGAGGCTAGAAGAGGAAGAAGAGGGGATCGTTCCAGGAGAGAGAGCATGATAGGACTTATCATGGGTCATGATCCCGAAGAACGGAGCATGAGGCTATAAGTTAAGAGTTAAGAGACATGAGGAAGATAGTGAAAAAGTGCACGGAGGTGCTTAGGGGGAGAAAGAAATCTGGAGATAAGGATTTGAGGTTGGAATTGAAATCCCCATTTATCGAAAGGGTATCGGGTTATCAAATTCCAAGTAAATTCAAAGCTCTGAATATTACCAAATATACTGGGTCCACAGATCCAAGAGCTCACGTTCTTAACTACAAGCATGAAATAACGCTTCAGACTAGAGATGATGAGGCGATATGTAAGACTTTTAGGGGTCGCTGAACAGAGCGGCCACGAAGTGGTATGATGGTTTGAAGGAAGGAAGCATAGAGAACATTCAACAATTAGCTGAGAACTTTATGAGGAGATTCGTAGCTAACATCCCCATAGAGATGCAAACATAGGCTTTAGAGCTCGTCAAACAGGGTCAAGATGAATTCTTAAGGGATTTCCTAGCAAGATTTAATGTGGAGGAATTGAATGTGACTCATTTAAACCAGG